>APFE030943787.1:402478-429345 GCA_000404065.3 Pinus taeda | reverse complement strand
TTGGAGGTGCAGTCAGTTGGATGAGTAAGAAACAATCTATAGTGGCACTATCAACTACAGAGGCAAAATACATGGCAGCCACTCATGCAAGCAAGGAAGTAGTTTGGCTGCAAAGATTGTGTTCAAGTATGGGGTTAGTACAGGGAGCTATAAGGATAGACTGTGACAGCCAAAGTGAAATTTTCTTAGAAAAGAACCCTGCACATCATTCAAAGACAAAGCACATTGATGTTCAGTATCATTTTGTGAGGGATATGATAGAAGACAAAAAGGTGTTGCTGGTAAAGGTGGACACTTTGAAGAATACTGTAGATGCATTGACAAAATCTATGAGCTCTAAGAAATTCTCTTGGTGTAGAGAGACAATGGGCATTTCAGGACTGGAAGAATGACTAAGCTCTCTTGTGGCCCCCTATGAAAAGAAAACAACAAGTGGGAGAATGTTGGGTTGTGTTATATTCTTTCCACGACTAGCCCACGTAGTTAACCGGGGGGTTAGATGGGGGACGGAGCCCCCTTTCATTGTGCCTATTGTGTAGTGGGGTGGAGGGGGGGGCACAGGAGGTTTGAGGTGTACCCGTAACCCCACTTTTCCCCTGAAAATCTGGGTTTTGGACCCTATGTTAGGATGGGAGGACCCACATATGGTTTTGTGCATGTTTTTTGCACATGTTTTTGGACGCGATGGTTTTCGATTCATAGTATTAGATGCTTTAGCATGTATAAATATGTATTATAACATTGAAAGGAAAATAATGAAAAATCAAGCTGGTAGTCCCAGTTTTGGGATCCAAGGGAAAATATTTGTGTATGAGTTTTATGTGTTATGCTCTCGCATTGTTTATTTTTTTGTTTTAGAATTCGTATGCAGGTAATTTTTGTATGGGGTTAAAGCCTACAGATTGCGCTTGGGGCGAGTTCCACTATTGAAACTAAAAGATTGGGACTTAGCTGACCATGAGAAGTTCCTACACTTGGCGAAAAAACAACTAATGTGCCATGTTGTTCACACAACCACTTGGATGACTACATTGGAACCGCAAAAGTGGCTCAGGGGAGTAGACAAGGAAGGCCTGCTCAACCTGCTATGGGTGCCACACTACAATCACACACCCATTACAGTATTAGTAATCAAGCAGTTGCTATGCTTGGTGCACGATGGGTGTTTGTGGCTGGAGGAACCGATACTCATCATCAACAGGTTGATCCATAGGATCACGCGGCTACCCTATACAGGGGAGAATCCGGTCATGATGTTTGGAGGAAAAGGTGACGAGAAGGCCCTCACGGAGGCCATGAAGGAGAAATTCAAGCTCGTAAAGAAGTTGTGAGGCTATGCCATCTCGAGTATCTGTAACCCTGCAGTCAAGGTGGCCATGCAGATCATAGCAAGAAAAGTTATGCGGAAGTGTTGCGCAGATGAAGTGCTGACACCCGTCATTGCCCAATGTGCTAAACTAGTCCAGTTTAATTCTGTTATAGCTCTGATACCACTTGTTATAGCTCTGATACCACTTGTTGTAGATCTAATAAGAAAATATAAGATAATAGAAATAAACCCAAGAAATAATATGAAATGATTCTTTATTATCAAACCCTTAAGGTAGGGCAACACCATATATTCACTCCTTAAGGAAGGAGAACACTCCACAAGCCATAAGCCTGTTCATACAATAATTCTTCACAATTCCTTGACTTAATTCCTTCATGTGGAGTCTTTATCCTCTATATAGGCCTCATACATGCAATACCATGGATCATTACCATGGTTCCCTCATACTATCCACTAATACCATGGGCCCATTACATTATTACTAACTACTTGTGGTCCGTTACATGATATGGGTTAACCACCTTATTTATTACTATGGCCCATCCCATTATTACATTATTACCTTGGGTACCTCCCTTGGTACCCCATATTCCCCCTAGGTATATAACATTCCACCCCCTAATGTTTCGTCCCGAAACATGGGAAGAACACAAATAATAAGATCTACTCAAAATAGTAGTTTATTGGTACCATGCACGTGATCTTAGCCACCAAGAGAAAGGTGAACCTCGATCTCGCTGGGGTAATATGGGTACAAAGGGAGTCCCCAAGGTAATAACTGTAATAATGATGGGCATAGTAATTAATAGGTGGTTACCCATATCATGTAAGGACCACAAGTAGTTATAATTATGTTAATGGGCCCATGGTATTAGTGGTGGTATGAGGGAACCATGGTAATGATCCATGGTATTGCATGTATGAGGCCTATATAGAGGCTAGAGACTCCACATGGAGAGAGGTCAAGAAATATTGTCAAGGATTATTGTATGTACAAACATATGGCTTGTGGAGTGTTCTCCTTCCTTAAGGAGTGAATGTATGGTGTTGCCCTACCATAAGGGTTTGATCAATAAAGAATCATTTCATATTATTTCTGGCTTTATTTGCATTGTCGTATATTTTCATATTAGATTTATAATATTTCCGGGTTAGATCTACAACAAGTGGTATCATAACTATAACAAGTGGTATCAGAGCACTTTCTTGGGCAAACAGTGGAGATTTTTTTTTTGCAGGATTTCGAGGGCATCGAGTTTATAGATCAGATTTGTACATTTTGGTGCAAGATATACAAAATCTAATTGCATATTTGGATTCTATGTGAAAGAATACCCGATTTCAAAAAAAAATCGGTCGAATCGGAGTCCAAATGAAGGAGATATCGCTGATTTAAAAATCAGTGGGGTTGTAGACAATTTTTCAGGGCAGCGAGTTTGTGGCGCAGATCTGGACGTCCTGGTGCAAGATCTACAAAATATAATTGTAGATTTGGATTCTATGTGAAAAAATATCCAGTTTCAAAAAAAATATCGGTTGAATCGGAGTCCGGAAGAGGGAGATATAGCTTATTTAAAATCAGTTCTTTTTGCAGAAATTTTGGTGACGGCGGGAGAGTTGCAGCACAGAATGGTTGTTCCATTTCTGAAAATAGGTCATAATAAGGATTCTGAACAATATTGACCAAACTATGATAATTTCAAATTTTCGCCAATTTTTTTTTGTGATGGCGGGCCTAGGTCTAAAATTGAGTGACTTGTATAAATTTGATGGCTCTCATCCAACCAAATGGATAGCACAAATGGAGAAATTTTTTCGATTGTATTACATCATGGATTATGAGACTCGGTTGAGTATGGGAAAAATAAATTTAGACAATGAAAGAAGACAATGGTGGCAAGGGCATCAATGTGGCTATGGAAGGTTCTTGACTTGGGACGCCTTCAAAAAAGCTCTTATGGACCACTTTGATCGTAAAACTAATCTTGTGGATAAGTTCACACAGACGGACACACATCCTAGCAAAGATTTTATTTTTACATGAAAGAAGGAAACCAAGGAAGTTAAAGGGTTATTTTCTGTTGGTATCTCCTTATTACAGGTTCATGGATTAATTCAGAAAGAGAAGATCATTGTTTCTATAAATCCTAGTTGCAAGCATAATTTCATCAATGTTAATTTTGCAAAAAATTTGCAAGTTCCCGCAAAACACATTGAAAATACACAGGTGAATGATGAGGATGTCCAAGTGTATAAGGATTTGAAGATTTATATGGATAAGTATGTGTTGCACGGTGATTTTTATACTTCAGAGACAGATAATATGGATGTTGTTTTGGGATACCCGTGGATGGAATCAGTGGGTACTATAAATATTAATGTGCAGAAGAAATTCCTGAAGCTCTAGTATAAAAAGCAGAAAATTACATTACAGGATATTTCCATCAATAAACAGGTAGAGTCCACGGAGGTTGACGCAGAAGATGTTCCAGGGACTGACATATCAGAAGATGAGAAGTTGATGGTCGACAATCAAACACAAACAGAGGCTGAAGCTGAAAAGCTAATAGGTGCTGACACATTTGATGAGGGTTCAATGGTTGAAGTCATATTGGAAAAGAAGACACCACAACGGGCACCACAGCAGAGTGAATTAAAGAAAAAGAAACCGTGGGTTAAAACCTCAACATATCATCACCCACATCACCCCACTAGAAAACAACCAACAAGATGGCAACCAATTAGCCGCAAGGACAACAACCCCCGTATGACGGATAGAGAGGAGCGACGATCCACCTACTACACATCAACATAGAAGAGCTGCCACGGTCAACTTCCATCTCAAGCGAGCGAGGCACCAGCGAGATCGAGGGTTCACCTTTCTCTTGGATGGCTAGATGCGCGTGCATGGTATCAATGGACTACTCTTTTGAGTAGATCTTATTATTTGTGTTCTTCCCATGTTTCGGGGACGAAACATGCTTAGGGGGGTGGAATTTTATATACCTAGGGCGGATAATATGGGGTACCAAGGGAGGTACCCAAGGTAATAATGTAATAATGGGATGGGCCATAGTAATAAATAAGGTGGTTAACCATATCATGTAAGGGACCACAAGTAGTTAGTAATAATGTAATGGGCCCATGGTATTAGTTTAATGGTATGAGGGAACCATGGTAATGACCCATGGTATTGTATGTATGAGGCCTAATAGAGGCTAGAGACTCCACATGGAGAGATGTGAAGAAATATTGTCAAGGATTATTGTATGTACAAGCATATGGCTTGTGGAGTGTTCTCCTTCCTTAAGGAGTGAATGTATGGTGTTGCCCTACCATAAGGGTTTGATCAATAAAGAATCATTTCATATTATTTCTGGGTTTATTTGCATTGTCGTGTATTTTCATATCAGATTTATAATATTTCCGGGTTAGATCTACAACAAATTTGGCGCGATATCTCTATGGTGAGTGCCTTGCCAACTGTTGTGAAGCACAAGACCTTCCACTATGCATGGCTCTTGCTTTCCATTGTGTTGGTAGCCTGGGAGCTGCTAGAAGACAGTTAATTCCCCTCGGTCACGCTGGACCTACTAGAAGCAGTGAAGTACACTTCATTGGGGCGACCAAGGATACTCATTGGATCAAGGACAACAAGAACTTCTAGATCTTGATGGAAATGAACATACGCATGGCTATCAATTCCAAATCGCGGTTGTCACCTACTGTGTTTTCCAAACTGTAGGAGTACGCGAAGTTCAAGGTAGACTTTCAACGCTTATCAATCAAGGCACGGAAGGACAGTGAGAAAATGTGGCATGACTTTCCTTACTTGGCGACAAATGACGCAATTGGTTCAGTTCTTGATCATTGGGCGGTAGAGTGGCACATTGCCTCAGACTTGGCAATGGGGTCAAGCAAGTCTGTCGCACAACGCAAAAAGGAGGAGGCCAAGCTCAAGATGGCACAGTTGATCGAGAAGAGGAAGAAGGAGGCCACAGCGCAATGCCTCCCAACAGGCGTAAAAGTAGACAAGCAAAAAAGAGTGTGGCTTTGACAAAGGTGCAAGGTGGCCTTCCCATAACAGAGGAAGAAACGGAAGATAAAATAGAGCAGCACAGATTGGACGCATATACGGCGTCGTACCACATAAAACATCCGAGAGAACATGACAAAGTGGGGCCCTGGAAGAAACCCAATGCCAGTAAGACGTCGCTAGACACAATCACCCTCATAGAGGGACATTTGAATGATGTTGGAGACATAATGTGGGATATCACCGCAGATGTACTGCAGAAATTTGAGCAGTAGCAATAGCAACTATTGGGGACCATCCAAACAAGTCTGCATGAGCTGCAAATCCGTGCATCACAGGATGGTACGGTGTCCACCAACCTCGCTATCGGTACTTCAGAAGTTGTCAAGATGTTGTGTGCAAAGGACTCCCAAGTGATAGTGTTGCCGAATGGAGCACTGACCACAAAAAATGATGTTGACATGCCCATTGTCAGTGCCCTCAAGGGAGTAGGGTTGAACTTGGCAGCGCTCCCTAGCGAGGCACTCCACTTACTGCAGGATGGACTGATCATGGAGCTGAGGGCCTGTGAATAGCGCTCTTTGAAGGTAAACAATGAGTAGAGGATTAATAATGTGCATATGGCACTGTAGCAAGACACTACCCTCACTTCCATGGTGGAACTTAATAACACAAATATGCGCATGATTAAGGTCATGACTAAAGCCTGCTGAATGGTCTCTGAATTGGCCATTCCTAAGGATGCGGAGGCATATGAATAGATATACAAGCTTGCTGCAGGGGTGTGTGGCGCTTGCATAGAGTTGGCTAAGGTTCAACTAGAGTTGAACCTACAGTTTGCATATTTACAGTTGAAGGCCCAGCCTTCAACTCTGCCAGAAGTAAAGGAGAAGCATGCAACCATTGTCACAGAGGTGATAGTAGCAGTAGACAGTGTAGTAGCAAACTGCACATGGATTTTTGAACAGTCATTCGAGGTCCTGACAAGCCTGCATGAGGATCCTAATGTACAATGGCTGGAGACAAAGGTGTGAGAACTACAACAGTGCTATGACAAAGTAAAAGGTACAACATGCACTGTCGCTCTCACACAGAGACTGGAGAAACTGTAGGAGGCCAAAACATTGAAAGAACAGGTAGATGCAGCACAACAAAAAGAGGCAGTGTTGAAGGCACTCTTGAAGCCCTGGTTGGACGAAGCTTATTGAAGGCAAGCCTGCTAATCTGCAAGCGACTCAGCAGAAGCTTCAGGCTGACAGTGCAAGACCAGTGACAGAGTAGTTGGTTGAATAAGTGAAGTAGGCGATTTCACAGTACACCACCGAGGTTGCCATTATACAAATCGAGCTGGGATATCTTTGCACCAAGATCTTCGTGCCCACAGAGTGACTCGAGGACGAGTCACCATGTTTGTGTTGGGGGCCTATTGGGAACGGGTTCCCCCAAGAGCAGTTTTGGGGCTAAAAGCCCACGTTTTGGGATAACTTTGTAATAAAGTTGTAAAGTCTCCGCATTTTGTGGTCATGGAGTGAAGGTGTCAAGAGTTATAAAGGGTTGTCTACCCTTATTTTGTAAAGTGTTAAGTTGACTGTAAAGATCTACCCATGGTCCATGGAACATGGGATTGTATAAAAAGGAGCTAAGTAAGTAAGCTCTAAGTAGTGAGTAATGAAGAGGAAGCATTGGAGTTTTGGTAGAGAAGTCTAAATGTTTCAGGTCTTAGCATAGGTAGAGGCTCTGCAGCTGAGTGCGCAGAGGCCTAGGGTGGAAGTCCACAGCTGAGTGCGTGGACCCCTGCATCTGTGTGCACAAGGCGGATAGAGTCTGTATTAAACTAGAAGTTATCAATAAAGAGAAGTATTTTGCAAATTCTGTGTATTTAGTTCTTATAAATGCATCTTATTATATTGTGTTTTGGGTTTAATTTACAATGTTCATGTGATGCACGAATATATGTGATTGTATTGGTTAATTAAATGCAAGTAAGGATATCAGTTTACGCGGCGCTAACTATGATTTATTAATAATATAAGTAAAACACTTTGAGATAACTGGGGAACCTATACAATACATTATCATAGCTTCATGAAGGTCAATCGTACACCTTCATGGAGGTAATGAAGGATGAAATAAAGGGTAGATTGATAGAGCCCTAAGGCTTAATGACCTGCGTGAAAGTAGGGGCAGTGGGTATAAACCGACATCATGACCATCAAACGGCATAGAAACTTGGTTCTAGCATCCCCCCATACTGCTTCGGGTGAGACTTCGATTTGTGCTCCGCGGGCTAATGCCAAAAGGGCCAGTAGTGTAGGTATTTGTTTGGCTATCTAAATTTGAACCTGGGTCAGGCCCCACAAAGCCAACTCAACCACTCAGGGAGAGGATAGAAAATACATGTGCAGGTTGAGCTCAACGTTGAGCAGAGGATATTGTATTCATTCAGATTCTTTGACTAATGAAATTAACAGATAGCAGGGTTCTTTAGCTGTGGCTTTCCCTAGAAAATCATTGTGTTATGTGTGATTTAATTCTTTCTCTTATATTCTTTGTGATTTCATTGGTCGTTTATTGTTTCCATTGATGAGTAGAGTAGATTCAAGTCAATTGTTTTAGCATATTACAATATTTAGTTTGAATCTACAAGGAATTTCTGCAAAACCACCTCAACCCTATACCATAGTGATTTCACCTAAACCAAATTAGAAATCACTAACATCAAAACAAGCATGGATGTCTTCGACTTCCTTCCCAACTCCAGAGGAATTTTCCTATCTCCACCCACTCATCAAGAGTTCCAGGAGAAAGCCTATCTCAACCCTTGACCCTTGGGAATTTCCTGAGACCACCTAAACTAGGATCCAAGTCCACGTCCATCTAAAGATAAATCAAATAGAGAATCCACTATGTCATGGATATCTAGGAAATGGCAAGGCAAGGCTAATACCATTGTCAATCTAGGCAAACCCCATGCCAATTACAATACAATAACCGATGAACCACATGCATGTACCATGCATCCAAAAACTAGCAAGGAAATCACACATGAAACCTATTACCTGCAATGAACTCCAACTGTATTTGTTGATCCAAGCTTCTTTTATGTTGTCCTCCAATTCCTTGCTTTCCCCAAGTCAAAGTGAAAGAGTGTAAGAGTATGGAACAAGAGAGTGAAAGCTAAACTAAAAAAAAAAAAAAAAAGAGTAGTAAAAAAGTTTCTCTAATTCCTTTTTATCATTGATGCCTCTTCTTTCTTTCATTTTCCTCTAGTTTCCCTTGCATGCATATTTGTGTCTCTTCATCTCCTTTTTCTCCTATTTTCATTTATTCCTTTAATTAAAATCCAATTATTGCCTCTTTGTCTTTTCCAATGCCTTTTCCAATTTCCACAACCATTAATAAGCCACAAGTGATTCCCACTATAATGTTTACCCATCATTGAGCTTGGAATATGTGTCCTATGACCTTGGTCTTATTTTATTTACATGGAAAATCAACCAGGGGTTGTTACAAAGGGAACTTGTTCATGCACTACCAGCCACTTAGTTTTCCATTATTTCTTTTAAATAAATAAGTAAAAAGGAAAGAAAAAAATTAAAATTAAAATTTCCTAATGGTGAAAACCCCTCTGGGTCTCCATTAGATGACCATGGTGACTGCAAACAAGCTTGCTATCTATTAACACATTTTTTTTCCTCTTTTCTAACAACATCCTTATACTTGTTTTGTTTGTAAATGTTTTTATTGTTTAAAGTCTTATTCTTTTGTAGACTCATTGTTCATAAATTGCTACACTCATCATAGACTTGCATGCATTAGCCATAATCACTATAGTTCTCCAAATATTTGAGAATACAACTCTACATATTTACAAGTCATATTTTACAACTTCATATAGTATTGTTGATACATATGAGAGACATCTTTGTTTGTTTACAATCACAAGTTGTATAAGTATTTTATTTCTATAATTATCAGTTGTAATTCTATGTTTGATACAATTGGTTCTGTTGACACACAAGTTTCCTCTCACAACATCACCCTAATGAAGGATGTTTCCAATAGACATGTGCCATGAATGGAATGTTGTACATCATTGATAAGGTCATCACACTTTTATAGTCTCAACTTCAAAATTATGGTAGGTTGATTATAGATATGTTTCTTGTCATTTATTTGCAATTATGCTTTTAAGACTAATTTGACCTTTTGTCGCACTTATCGAGCACAATGGTTACCATTAAGTTGGGGGGAGTGGTGATCATATCTATCATACAATACACCTTATCACTATCCTAATATAGTAATTATCCATTGTACGAGACATCATATCATACCCCAATTCAACAATTACGGATTAGACCTTGAATTTATACTAAGAATCCACCATTACTCCTACCATTATTTCTTAAACTTGATGTGATTGTCAAAAATTATTCCCAATAATCGTTGAATATGGCATAAAGCCTAAAAATTGTCAGAAAGGTAAGCCAATTCTAGCAAAATAATACTCTCTACCTTAGCAGATGTTTTTCATGAGATGAGTGTAACACTATAATAGTTTCTGAGAAGCCATGGGAGAACCACTAATTCGTCATGAACCTGATTCTATCATTGCTCTATTACACCATCTAGAAGCCCTACACATATTTCAAAATGTGAGTTGATTAACCTACTTTGAGAAGTTGTAATGGTTTAATGAAGATATTGCATTGGAGTTTTCACAAGCCTTGAATGAGCAGGGTTTAGTGGTTAGAGGAGTCAATATTTTTGTTATAGAGGAAATCATTACTAGGGTGAAAGGTTTTCCTCAGACAAGAACGATTGGTTTTGTAGTAAACTGGCAATCCCAACAACCAAGGCTACATTTTTATAGCAAGGTGAGGAGGTAAGGCATAAGGGAAGAGGAATTGATAGAACATCCCTTCCTCATCCTTGGGATGAAGTAGCTTACTTCATTCAAAAATTTATTACTTGTGAGGGACGTTTCAGGGTTGTATTTCATTACCTTTTACAGTTGCTATCTTATTTACGCAATGGACAATTAATTAATGTGCCCTAGTACCTGTTAAATTAATTAAAACATATGGAATAAGTTGTGCGAGTAGCAAAGCATCCTAAAAATTTCTTCACTAGCCATGGGCTGATCATAATTGAAACATTGCGAAAACAAGGAATCACATGGACTAGGTTTATAGCAGGGTTGCATGTGCCAATTCCTAAGGAAAAAGAAAGTGAAACTAAATAACATAAGGAAAAGAATGAAGTTGAATCATAGGAGAAAAGTGTTGAAATAACACCAAAAAGTGTTGAAGAAGCACCAGAAAGTGTTAAAGAAGCACCAAAAAGGTTTGAAACACCAAAAAGGTTTGAAACAGCACCGAAAAAATGGCAGCTCCACCTCCTAGGCCCCATCAGAGGGGTCTTTGAATTAGGAACTCTGTGAAGAACAATCGCACTGAAGGATCGGTGTATATATCTATTGGATGGTCCGAAATTCCTAAGTATGGATGCCCTATTAAATAAGAAGTACCTAAAATAGAGATGCCTGAAACAAAGGTTCCTGAAAAAAATACTTTTGAATAAGTCCTCGAGAGAGAAGGCATTATAAGGCAAATGAGGATAAAAAAGAGGTCGTTGAAGAAGGAATTAGGAGGCAAAAACCATAAGAAGAGAGTGTGAATAATTATTGTACCATTAACTTCCTCAATGCTAGAAGTACATGCCACTATAAAAGAATCAAAAGAATCCAAGAAACTAGAGGAACATATGAGTGAGGGAAAGAAGGAAGAACGCACATCATGATAGGAAAGCTTTCCCTCACTAGGTAAACCTGAAATTGATCCTCTTGTTCGGCAATTTAATGAATTAAGAGAGAAAAATGAAAATCTAAAGAAGAAACTTGTATGCTTAAAGGACAAACTCAATTTAAGAAAAGAACAAGATTTGAAACCCTAGCAGAGGTCACAGGAATTATGTCACATGTTGATACAACCAAAAAACTTTACATGGGTTGTAGACAAATACTCAAGGAGGAAGATTGTTAGGGGCCAACCACTATTTTTGTTAGAAGTAAAGTGGAAGAACATGATGACGAGTTCCTAACCATTATTCCACAAGAATCTATGGATGATGTTATTGTTACAAAAGAACTAACAGCTAAAGTAGAGCGGGATGGAGAAAATCATTTTTCTACTCCATAAGAACTTGTTAACAATATTGTCGTTACACAAAAACCAGCAATTAAAACAAATTAGACTGAAATAAATCAAGTTGCTAATCCACAACAACTTATCAATGAGGTTGTTGCTCCACAAACCAGTAGCTAAGATAGTGCAGTAGAAAGAGAAAGGAGATGAAGAGATATTGCAGGAAGTTGTTCAAGTTGCAACTATAACAACAATAGATACAACTCAACCAAAATCTAAGGAGTTTTTGAAATCAACATTTTTTCTAGAAGAATTAGAGAAGTGGATGAGATTGGAAATATAATTGAAAAGTGACGTTATGCCTAAGAAAAAAAATAAGGATATTGTTAATAATCTGACGAGAACTTGGACTAAAAATATGTTGGTTCAAGACTTATTAAATATTAAGGACGAAAGGAAGTAGATGATAATAAGGGTTGGGGGATTACAGAAAGAAGTGAAGTTATTACAACAATAAAAGGAGAAATTATATGAGCTTGCAGAGAATTCATTCAGTTGCACGGCTCCTTATCCTTCCTACCCCTTGTCTCTGGTGGAAAAACTCTTCCTTTTTCAATTAAAAACAATTAAGGAACAACAACCATACACTGTAAAGGAAAATTAAGCCTTTCTGTAAACTTTCTAAAAGGCTAATTTTTCTGAGAAACATCTTCTCTGTTGTCACTCCTAGAGACAGTCTCTGGGTTGATAGGAGACTAGTGCGAAGGACATCCCAATTAGTGTTGTCAAATTTGTCTTAAGGACTTGTAGCACCATAGTTTTGCATGTAATTCAAATAAAATTGATTCAAAACCATTCATAAAGATACAATTTATGAACCAACACACGTGCAAGAATACACAAGAAATGATTCTCGGTCGATGGTGATAAAATCAGATTGAGAGCTTTCAACAAATTAGTTGTTAAGAAAAATGTAATTTTAGAATACAGTAGAGGATAAATACATCATACAAATCTTAAACCTTAAGGATTATGTATATATGGATTTAGAGAGAAATCATAGAAATTAAATGTTTATGGAATGCTAAGATACATGGATTGCTTTTTAAAGACTTAATTTCCACATCCATACAGGCATTATCCAACAATAACTTGATCGAAATTAATCTTATACAAGCATTATCCATCAAAAACTTGATCGAAATGAATCTGCATCTAATGAGAAATATATATGCCAACTACTTGACATGAGATCTAAGAAGAATATTCAACATATATGAAAATACAAAGGGAGATGAACATACTACAATCCAATAAGTTGGAATCACCAAAAATCTCGCATTAATTTTCTGAGAAACATACATACATTGAGATTCATAATCATTGCAAAAATTTGATTACTTTCTTTAAAATACATAAAATTACAAAATGGAACAACTAAATGATGGTCAAGAAAAATATCTCCATCCCATGTCTGTGAGTGCCTCCAATCAAGCCATGTCTTTGACCACAATGTTCCTCTTTAGTTACTCAGTCGGTTCACCTGTCGCTTTCCCCTTAACTACTTTAATTCCCCACTTTCCAGAGCTGGGAGTGACCAACCGTGGTGGCCTTAGTGGTATTCCGAATGCCATGTGCTAACCCAATATTGGATCCCCTCTCATCAGAATATTTTCAAACACAAACTGTTCTAAAGTTTTGACGTCCTCAACCTCTGATATCCCGACCTTTGATCTGACGTCATCACTCCACATGGCACCTCATGAGTGGTGACATGTGTCATCCATATTTGTCCCCTTAGGCCCCTCAAAATACCAAAACTTCCTCCCACATGTCCTATTGTACCTCCACGTCATGTTGATGTCAGATGCCACTGTAGCTTTATTAGAACCCATCACATGTTGCCATGTGTCTTTATCAGAGCCAATTGTACATTGTCATGTGTCTCGCTAGAGGAGAGATAAAAGGGCTCGTCAACCTTTGGTTTTGTAATGAAATCCTTCATTAATCCTTTATCGACGTTCCTCGACACTTTCTAATACTAGTGGCACTTTCTGATATCACAATTTTTTAAAAGTTCTCACTTTAAGAAATTATGATTATGTGATACGCCAATGTTCCGATATGTCGATGCTCCTCCAACCTCCGAACTCGCCTACTCTGATGTATTGGACCTCCAATATTGCAATGTGTAATGTGTTGGACCTCTGATGTTGTGATGCATTGATATGTTAGACCTCTAATATTGCAATCTTCGATATTCTAGACCTCCGATATTGCAATCTTCGATATTCCTTCCTTCTTAAGGCTTCAAATCCTTGACACGTCAGCAGTCCATATCTTTTGATCGAGGAGTCCATTTTTGGACTTCCACATATCATTTGAAAGCTTGTTCATAGCACTTTCCAATGGAGAGGGTCTAATGTAGGCTTTGAGTCCTTCTGCTACCTGGAATATGACTGCAAACTTCTCTGCTCATTGACCTTTTGGATAGATGAAAGCACACATAAGATGATGATCCTCCACATAAAGCCTACAACTACCATAAGAATCCTTATGAGCCATGCATTTGCTACAGCACACATTCTTGCTAGTCTAGTTGACATCAGTACCAACATTGGCACCAATTGTGGACAGTGCCTTGCTAACAAGGTGTTGAGAACTTGCAGACTAGTAGCCTTCTATCCAAGTGGCATGGAGTCATTTTATTCTAGTATATAAAAACAAAAACAAAAACATAAAGAACTAAAAGTATTATTGATATTTTACAGTGGCTCACCATATGTATAGTGGGTGAGAAATGGACCTCTTAGTGCTGGAATTAAAGCTTGAGGAATTGCCCATTTACAGGCAGCTCAAGCATATCACCCTCCAAGTTTTCCAACAATAAAGTATTGTTTCCCTTTGCCTCAGTAACCTTGAAAGGTCCAAACCATAAGGGATCAAATTTTCCATGTTTCCCTTTGTCTTCTCTTCTTACATCCCACCACAAAACTAGATCTCCTGGATGGAGAGGTTCATCATTAGCCTTCTTATCGAACACACATTTCAGTTTTTGTTGGTAGCTGATTAACCAATGGTTCTTCTTCCATGGTTCTTCCCTAACTTGATTTATCCTTCGAGTTAGGGAGTTTGGTTCTTCTTCCACATCTTTTAATATTTTGGCAACCAACATGACGAGTTGTATAGGGAATATAGTTTCTTTCCCATTGACCAATTCGAAAGAAGATTTCCCCGTGGATATTTTAGGAGTGACCATGTTAGACCATAGGGAAAATTTTAGTTGGGAGTCCCAATTTCTCTAGATTTCTACAATTGTTTTCTTCAAGATCCTTTCTACCGCTTTGTTGGAAGAATCAACTAGTACATTTCCCTATGGATAGTAGGTAGTAGAGTGGCCAACTGTAATGTTAAATTTCTGACAAAAACTAATAAATTTTCCAGACTTAAAAACCTTAGCATTATTAGTCACATTTTTCATAGGACACCCAAACCTAGCCAGGACATTTTCCTCCAAATATTTTATGACCATAGTGTTAGTTGCCTTTCGGGTTGGGTTTACTTCCACCCATTTTGTGAAATAGTTCTTGGTTGTGAGTATCCACTTGTGTTGGCTGCTGGAAGTTGGGTGTATCTCTCCGATAAAGTCCAGTCCCCATTTCCTGAAAGGATCTTCTATAAAAATAGGGATTAATGGGAGTGGGGATAATTTTTGCTTCTTGGTGAACATTTAACATTGTTGGTTGGCCCGAAAACAATAGTGACTTTCTGTGAATAGTTTAGGCCAATAGAATCCTGCTCTCCATATCTTATGTGCGGTAGAATTTGAGTTGTAGTGTCCCCCACAAACGGCATTATGGAAATCATCAATTACCCTTTTATTTTATGTTTCTACCAAACACAGAAGTAGTATTCCAACTGGGTCTTTCCAATACAATTTCCCATTAGATATAATAAACTTTTGGGCTTGTAATCTTAATGCTCTATACTCAGATTTATCCATCTTCTCTAGGAACCTTAAGAATAGCATATAGTGGATGACATCTTTATATCAGGTAGATGTTTCATATTTGATATGAATTTTTTGGATCGATGTCTTGATCATCGACTATTGTGTCCCTTCCTCATCTTCTTTTGTTAATAAGTTAATCCCTAAGGCTTGTAAATTATACTCTGATAAGATTTTGGCCAATCCTTCTCCTTTGATGAGTTTAGTGGGCTTGATATCCAAGTCGTACTCTTGGATTTTGGCAATCCACTTATGTCTTTTTCCATCACTATCCCCTTGCACCAGGATGTCTTTAATAATTGTTGTTGGAACATAAGCTACAATGTTAGAGTGTAAAACATAAACTCTGAAAGCCTTCAAAACTTTGACCAGGGCATAATCCTTTTTTTGCAAGATATTATATTTCAATTCAGCCTCCCGCAACACCTTGATGAAGAAGGTTATAGGTTGATCGTGACCTTCATTATTCTTCTGCAATAACACAACAGTTATAGTATGAGGGGAGGAAAAATAAAAGATGTAACATGGTATTGAATAATCTGAGTTGACTAACACAGGAGCCTATGCAAAAGCTCTCTTGATCCTAGAGTAGGATTCCCTAGAATCTGGATTCCACTTCACTTGATTCTCCTTCTTCAACATCTTTGTGATACTTTTCACTATCTCTGCATAGTTGGGTATAAATCTCCTCAAGAAGTTAATCCTTTCCAATAACACTTGCACATCTTTTTTTATTTCTAGGTAGGGAAAGGTGGTTGATGGCTTCCACACACTTGGGATCAATCTTCACCCCTTCTTGTGCTAATATATGTCCCAACATCTTACCTTTTCTTAGAGTGAACTAAGATTTCTTTGGATTTAGAGACAACATATACTTCATTTCTCAAAAGCGAGCTTCAAATGCACAATATGATCCTCATTTGTTTTAGAAAAAAATGTGATATCATCCAAGTAGACCACTATGAATTTTTCTTGTTCTCCCATCAATGATATATCCATGACCCTTTGGAAGGTTTCTCCTACATTTATAAGGCCAAATGGCATTCTCGCATACATGAAGGTTCCCCGTATGTAGTGAATGCAGTTTTCTTTTAATCATCGGGATGCAAAACTACCTGATTATACCCTGAAAATCCATCCATCATGGACATCTGAGCTTAATCAACTACCTTCTCTAATATATAATCATTTTTGGCAATGGGTAGTTGTCTTTTAATGAAGCTTTATTGAGGTTTCTGAAATCCACACATAACCTTATCTCTCCATTCTTTTTTCTGATAGGAACCGGGTTTGCCACCCACTCTGAGTACCTCAAGGGTATAATGATCTTGGCTTGAAGTAACTTCCTTACTTCCTTCTCTATGGATGGGAGTAAAATGGGATTGATCTGTCTGAGTTTCTGCTTACAAGGCTTCATTCCATTCGGAAACCTTATGTTGAATAACATTTGAACCAAAAGTCTTTAAATCATCATATGACCAAGAGTTTACATCTTTATAGGTTATAAGAAAATTTAAGTACATTTGTTTATATTGATGGGGGATTCCTTTTGACAACTTGACCATTCGAGGTTCGTTCTCTGAGTCGATGTTGCAATCCTCCACCTGTTCATCGACTCCATGTTCATCATGTTTTGATGCCACGTCATTGGATTTGAATAATCTCTCCAAAGTAACTAGGCCACAAGGAATAGTGTTTCCCTTTAGCTACAGAACTCTATGCCTTGCGATAGTTTCCTCCCAAGCGGTTGGTTGTTCCTCTGTCGCTTTTTCTTCTTCTTGGTCGATCACAGAATTTGATAATTCCCCAATTACTTCCATAAAGCGCTTGATTTTTTCATCATCTTCAAACACTTGCTAGTGTCTCACATTATCAGGCACTGAGGGTCTGTACCTAACTTCGACTTCATATTTGAGAAGTGGATTTTGTGGTGGCTTAAAATTATTGGCAAGAAGAAGTTTTCCATTAAATACCAAACCTCATTTATGTAAGCCCTTAACTTGGGGTGCTTATTTTGACACTACTCCTTGATTTTCTTTACCACCAATTCTGAGTCTCCAAACACACTTAAGTATTCAATGTTCAAATTCCTCACTGCTTGCAGGCCTAGTAGTAATGCCTCATACTCTGCCACATTATTTGTTGCTTCAAATTCCAATTTGAATGAGTGAGGGACCAAGATACCCTCTAGGGATATCAACAACACCCCTACTCCATTACCTTCCTTGTAATTAGCACCATCAAAATACAAAGACTTTGCTACAATCTTTGAGTTGTTGATCTAATTTGGTTGTTGATTATATCTGTGTTTCTTCTATAATAAAATCATCTTCTTCTAGCAATAAGTAGGAGATATCCCTTTCTTTCCCATACACAGGAGCATTATTTGGGAAATCATCTTTTGTAACTATTTTAACAAACCTTGATTCCATATACAGTCATCTTTCTTCTCCACCAAAGATAGGTATGGTAGCATAGGTAAGATCCGACTTATTGGAACCTCCAATCTTTGATCCCCAAGATTTGGACAAAAGAATACCGAACCTTGCAGGGATATCAGCTACTAAATGTCCATTACTACACTTTTTACTGGGATCTGGGTGAAATTCACCACTAAGTCATTTAACATTCCCAAGCACTTTACCCTCTTATAGTCAAAAGAGTAGAGATCTTTGTATAGTCTGGTTATCTATAGCCCTAGTTGCTCCATTACTGGCAGTGGCATCAAGTTATGGGAAGTGCCCGAGTCCAACATGTAGTTATGGAGCAGGAGGTCATGTACTACTAGAGTAAAGTAAAAAGGTGTTATGGAGGGATCTTGTTCTTCAACATGGAGTCCAAAGATGACCATTGTCCTTTCTTCTTGGAGGTTTAAACTATCATGTGATTGGACTGAAGCAGAGGAAAGCATGAACTAGGAAACTTGGGACTTATAGGTGGTTTTTTTCAAGAGCTCAGATAACAGGACCAAGATTTTCAATTTCTCAAGCTCTTTTTGAAGATTAAAGATAGCAAGGCCTTTTTCTGTAGTGCTAACCTCTACCATCTCTTTTTATTTTTCACGGATGGGCCTAGAGGGGGGAGGTGACCTCTCTTCTTTGAGGACTTCAGGCTTATGGTAGTTTGGATCTGAGGACTCCTTTTTTTGAATAATTGGATCTAAAGGCCCCTTCCCCTTGTCAGCTGGCTTAGGAGGCTCTTGGGAAGAAGTGCCTTCATTTTGGTCTTGTCCCCTCAATCTCTTTCTAGATAATAGAAGACCATATTTCTTATGCAGTTGAGCCTCCATGAAACCAATGAACTTCTTGTAGTAATAATCAATCTCACCATCATTTAGTGTTGCATCGAGATCATCCCCCTCTTCTTCATATGTTCTGACTTCTTGTTCTTCATCAAAGAAAGAGGAATACAAGTTACCCTAAACTTCATTGGCATATTGTATTTTCTCCTCTAAATCATCTTCTATATATAATGGAGGATGGATGTGGTCTTGGTTTTCTTTCCTCTCCCTTTGCAATATCTGTGGGGGAGGCCTTCTGTATTAGGGATTGAAACCTCAATTAGCAGCCTCGGAGTTCTGTCGTGGAAGGTTTTTATTTTCTAACTCCAATTTTATTAGTTTATTTGATAAGTTCATTATTAACTTATCCATCTCCTCCATCTTTTGTTATTAGGATTATCTTATATGACTTGAGGAAGTTTCCTCCTCTTTCCCCTTTTTCTTCTCTCTAGGTTTAGTTCTACTTCTTGACTTTCAAGTTGATGTAAAATTTTCTTCTACCTCGAGAGCATCAATTTGAATCTAGTCCAAGGTACAGGACTTCCTCTCTTTAAGTGTGAAGCCAAACTCTGATTCAAAGGCCCCAATAAAAACTACTCGAGCAATGGCCCATGGAGGTTTAATCTTAGCAGGTAAACTATTATACAATTTATTAAACCTTTTTATAAACCCAAAGATATCCTTATCAAGTTTCTTCTTCATAGTGTTGAACTCAGTAATAATCTATCCATGATCTCTCTTCTCTCCCCATTTTTACATAAAATAATTCTTCATCTCTTCTAAAGTGGCAATGGAAAGATCTAGCAAGGACTTGAACCATCTTCTAGCCTCCCCATCCAGAGATTAGACGAAGAGTCTCAACACTACATCCAGGTGCTCGACGTTTAAATTTTCTACAAAGGCACAGAAAGCTTCTATGTGTCTCTACATTGATGTGTCATCTTCTCCATTAAAACTGGGCAAGATTTTGAGATAGGCCTGTAGCATAGCACTTAAAGAATAAAATAGGTTTAAAGGAACATATTTGTTTAACAGGAAATATGGAACAACCATCTGGAGTAGAGGTGGTGGTGCTAGGTTTATTAGGGGTCTCTAAGCTATGACCAATTGTGAGACAGTGGACTGACCGTGACTTGAGAAATTGTTCACACTAAGTGTAGGACTTATCTTGAGGATATCTTTACTCTCCTCGACCTCAAGGAGGGGAGGGAATGAGAAAGAAGGAGTGTTGATCGAAACTTCTTCTTCTTTGACTTTTAGGGAGGCGGTACTGAGTAATGGACCAATTTTTAGAGGATATACCAAGACTCTAGGAGAAAAATAGGAGCAATGAATTATGGCATTATGTGCGCTGGACGAGGATGTTTCAGGAAACAAGGAGATAGTAGAATTAGTATTGGGAGGTTTTTCCTTCCAAATCCTTCTGGATATTAGTCTTTATGGATCATATATAGATGGTGTTCTTTGTTGAGAGTATCTGAGCGGGTATTGGGCATCCTAAAATCCAGGGTGATGAACTTATGGTTTGACAGTGGAGTCGCCAAGGTGATAAATTGACAACCCACACATATTTTCTCACCTTAATAAAGGGTGTATGAATGTTGTACCCAAGGGAAAATTTCTCTAATCTGTTCTCCAGAAACAGCACCAAAAAGATGTTGTCACTCCTAGAGACAATCTCTGGGTTGACAGGATACCAGTGCCTAAAACATCCTAATTAGCGTTGTCAAATTTGTCTTAAGGAATTGTAGCACCATGGTTTTTCATGTAATTCAAATAAGATTGATTCAGAACCATTCATAAAGATACAATTTATGAACCAACACACACGCAGGAATACACGGGAAATGATCCTCGATCGGTAATGGCCAAATCAGATTGAGAGCTTGCAGCAAATCAGTTGTTAAGACAAATGTAAATGTAGAAGACAATATAAGAGAACTCCATCATACAGAGCTCAAATCTTAAGAATTCTATATCTTTGGATTTAGAGAGAAATGAGAGAAAGGAAATGTTTATGGAATGCTAAGATACATGGAGCACTTTTTAAAGACTTAATTTCCACATCCATACAGGCATTATCCATTAATAACTTAATCGAAATGAATCTGCATCTAATGAGAAATATATCTGCCAGCTACTTGATATGAAATATGAGAAGAATATTCAACATAAATTAAAACAAAAAGGGAGATGAACATTCTACAATCCAATAAGTTGGAATCGCCAAAAATATCGCATTAATTTTCTGAGAAACATGCATACATCGATATTCATAACATTGTCTTCATGAAACCAGGAAAAGGTCCTTTCCAAGAGTTATTTCAAAAAAAATTGAATCTACTTTAAGTGTTTCTTCCTTCCTTTTATAAGTAGAGGGGAAGCCTGAGAAACAATTACAACATATCTCAGCCGAGCTCCAGTTGTCTAATCGACTAGTTGTCTCCACGTGTGAAGCCTTTGTTGTCCAAATCATTGAACAAATTTGATTCCTTTCTTTGAAATAAATAAAATTACAAAAATAACAAAATGGAAGAACCGAATGATGATAGAGAAAACTATCTTCATGCCACGCCTATGAGTGCCTTCGATCAAGCCATGTCTTTTACCACAATGTTCCTCTTTAGTTACTCAGCCAGTTTGCTTGTCGCTTTCCCCTTAACTGCTTAAATTCCCCACTTTCTAGAACTGGGAGTGATCAATCGTAGTGGCCTTAGTGGTGTTCTGGATGCCATGTCCCAGCCCAATATCAAAGCCCCTCTCATCGGAAGTTATTAAGGCATCAACTATTCTAAATTTCTGATGTCCTCAACCTCCAATATATTGACCTATGATATGACATCATCACTTCACTTGGCACCTCATGAGTGGTGACACGTGTCATCCATATTTGCCCCCTTAGGTCCCTTAAAATACCAAAATTGCCAACCATGTGTCCTATCGTACCACCACGTCATGTTGATGTTAGATGCCACTGTAGCTTTATCGGAGCCAATCATATGTTGTCATGTGTCTTTATTAGAGCCAATCATATGCTGCCATGTGTCCCGCTAGATGAGAGAGAAAAGGGCCCATCAACCTTTGGTTTTTCAATGAAATCATTTGTTAATCCTTTATCAATGTTCCCTGACGCTTTTTAATATTATCAGCACTTTATGATATCGCAACTTTTTAAAGGTTCTCACTTTAAGAAGTTATGATTATGTGATATGCCAATGCTCCTCCAACCTCCTATACCGCCTTTTCCAATGCATCAAACCTCCGATATTGCTATGTGCGATGTGCTGGACCTTCGATGTTGTGATGTGTCGGTATGTTGGACCTATGATATTGTGATCTCTGGTATTCTGGACCTCCGATATTGGGATCTCTGATATTCCTTCCTTCCTAAGGTTTCAAATCCTTGAAACTTCAGTAGACCATATCTTTTGATCCAGGAGTCCATTTTTGGACTTCCACATATCATTGGAAAGCTTCTTCATAGCACTTTCTAATGGAGAGGTTCCAATGTAAGCTTTGAGTCCTTTTTCTTCCTGGAAGATGACTGCAAACTCCTCTTCTCAATACTTTTTGGATAGATGAAATCACACACACCATGATTATCCTCCACATGAAACCTACAACTACCATAGGAATCCTTGCGAGCCATACATTTTCTACAACACACATTCTTGCTAGTCTAGTTGGCATTACTACCAACATGCTCTATGAGTTGTATCTACATGATCATGCTTGTTTTGGGGCAGATGCCTTTAACATCACATCCTATGTTGGAGATGTCCAACTAAGAGCTTTCATATCATTTATGCAAAATCAATTCATTTGTAAGGTCGTCCATGATACTGTAACAACTAATGAAGGAGTTGTGAAACTGATCATTCAAAATGAGCAAGGGCCTAATCACATTATTTATGTGGCTTATAATAGTATGTGGAAATATACAACCACTAGAAAGATGTTGATGGAAGCTATAAACAAAGTTCTAGAGCATTGTCTTAAGAATATCAAGGGGCTAAGATAGAATATGTTAAAAGGAAGTAAGGTGATATCGAAAGCCTATAAGGAGGAATTGAGGAACAAAGACCCCTTTTGTTTTCAAATTTTTCTACATGTACTTTCTAGAGTACATCAATATGTTGAACGTATCAAGAGAAGTAGTCTTGGTTGGTATGGGCTTACATTCAAGTTCCTAATTATCTGGCTTCCTATCTACAAGTATCAACATCCAGATGAAGTGAATGATAAATTGTGGGAAATGGATTTAGTTATTTCTTCAGGCTAAAAATATATTGATCAAGATACAACATGGGCTTATGATCTTTCAAAGCTCCATCCACAGCGTGTCACAAATTTGTTACAAAGGTTTGCATGAGGACATGTAGATGTTTAAGTTGGGGGGGTGATGTTGGGACGCAGGATTGGCGCCTTTTTATAGCTATTTCCCCTACCTTTTCTTATCATTTTGACTCTTACAACCATACTTAATCAGTCTGACAGTCATTATTAACTAAAGTATGTTTCCTTTTTATGTGTCATCCTTATTATCTATTTTTTCTTGTCATTTGACATAGAAGCTGACTACATTAAACACTTTTATCAATAAATTGACAAAGGGATTTTACAGGGAGTGTGGATTGTTGAGGTGTTGTTACAAGACCATATCTCTCAGTTTTTCCTCGTAAAGAATGGAGAAAAGACTTTGCTGAGGCTGTTGATAAACGCATGACTCATTTTGGACACATTGTTCTCCTATGCTTAGCAATGAGGATTGATTTGATGAATACTCAGTTAGAGCAAGTTCGACCATCAAAGGAGACATTTGTGGATAGCACAACTGGCCTAGTTTAAATAGCTAATATTCTTTAATTGACAAATCATTGTAATATTAGACAAGTTGTTACAACTTGGTTTCAACTAGGATGGTTTGTTAAAAGACAATGATTGTATATTCTTAATTTAGATCACATGAGAATCAAGAGATTCTCATGATAACCCTTTCTTTCAAAAATAGGAATGCATTTTGTAATTACAAAAGAATGTACTCTCTTCCCATGAGGCACACATATATGCATAGAATAGAACAAGGGAGGGACTACCACACTATAATTATATACTTCAACTTTTCATTAATGCAAATCTCTACCATTCATGGATTCATGCCTTTCTTTTGAGTAACCTATGTGTTGTGTAATTTACGAGCCCTTGCTAGGAAGGAAGGGCCCTCCTTCTTAGCAGGGATCACTGGTTAGTGAGTTACTATAGTAATGTATTTATTTCCTCTCAGTTATGATTTATGTGTGATTTCATGTTATTGTTATAGTCTTGTTCATGTATTATATAGTTGCAGAATTATTAAATCTTTGTTATTGTGTAATAGCATATGTCCTAGACCAGTCCCTTCGTTGGCTTCATGTTTATTCGATTTCTATTACAGCGCTTTTGTTTGTTTATTTTATTGAATGAGTGTTTCAACAATTGCTTGAGTATTAATGGATTCAAGGAATGATGTTTTCATAGTGATTGTGTGACAGAGTGAGTTTTATGCAGTAGCATGTGTCTTTCTTTTCTAAAAGTGTGGGCAAGAGTTGGAGTGTAATAAAAATTGTGTTTTGACGGCTGAGAGTGGCATTACAATGATTGGTTTGAGTTTTTATGAGTGTTAGTTTCAATTTTTCCCTGCATAGATTTTGTGTGATAAGCTTGAAACAAAAATCCTAACCAAATTGACAATTAATGTAAGAGTTGGATTAATTGTTCTGAATTAAAATGGAAATTGATCCTCCCAATAGGAAGAAAAACTAGGCAAATCGAGCTCCTAGAGTGTTCCTTCGACCCTTCTTATCCAAATGTTGTTTCATATGATGTAAAAAGGATTCCCCTAGCATGCATACAAGATATGCCAAGTAATAAACAAGAACAAAAGCCAAATTGGAGATCAGAAGTCATAATTGGGAAGGATAGCTCACCAAACTAATTGTGAGTCCACAAGACCTGTCACGGTATGTGACCTTTCCCCCAATTTCCCATCACCAAAGCTCCATGCAAATCGACAACCCACACCATTATATTAATCTTCTTCCACTGCAATGTACAATGCCTCCCCCATATCCCACATGAGTGGAGAGCAATGGTTACATGAATGCTCATAATTTCCTCGCTTCCTAGAGTGTTCATCATCAAATGTGGGGGTGCGATAGCAGAGCTATTCTGCATCCCATTGATGATAATGGTGTGGGCATCCACCTATTGCATGCATCATGTTTTCTTGGGGCGCCACGATTTTCGTTGGTCCCCTTGTCCTATTGTTATATTGACGTCTTCCCTCGTCTTCCCTGTTCACTAATTTGATCCATATACATCAAAAATATTCTTTTTTTAAACCTATGATGTGCCATCTAGATAATGGAAAAGGCCACATTCCTAATTTTCCATTTACTTCTATATGCCTTGCATGTCGCTGACAGGCCTGGTTGGAATATATATTCACTGCTTATTTTGAGGTTGAAAGATGTGGAGTATCATTGTTGTGGAATTTCTATACAAGACCCGAGTCTTGCTCCTGCCACCCCTTATCTTTTGATTTTTTTTTAGCAAAATTTGATGATCCAATTCTTTATGAAATTATAAATTTTAGTTTCTTAAATTATATTTTTGAATGCATAAGTAGATTCATATCCTTGCAATTCTAACAAATTAGAAAATGTACTCCAAAAAATCAAAACTTAAAATAATTAAGATACATTACTTTATTCCTATTTTTTTCAATGTACTTTATTCATATTATTAACACCGAACTTTTCCAAGCTCACAAGACGTGTGGCTGATGAATTTCCAAAAACAAGCGGTGATGGTTATAGAAAAGTATCACGGTATATGTTTATCAATGTAAAATTTTGATGGGGGAATAGCAACCTCCCCAGATATATGCAACAACCTGCAAGCCACATATATTAGGAACTCATAGTTCAGCCTAGGACCAAGACGTCCAGAGACCACCGAAATTAGAGTCGGGATCCCAAACTCCAATGGAACGTTTATCCCTCTAGTCTTACTATGATGGGCCACGTCTCTGAGGACTTGAACCCAGGTGTATGAGATGGCAAACCACTATCCCTACTGCTCGAGTTAAGTACCCATTAACAAGTGTCGCGGTATATATTAACTAGTTGAACAAAACTTTTATAAAAACATTACTACCTTGAAAAAATACCTTAAACATAGTAATAATAATAATCCTAGTAAAAATGTTATATGTTAATTTGTGTAAATTTCAATTTCTTTTGCAAATTTAAAATTAAATTAACATACAACATGATAACCAGCTATAAAAACATACATACACCAATTAAAAAAAATATTTTTATTCCATTTTTACAAATACTTTAAAATATTTTTTTAAATAAATAATATAATAAATTTTAGTGTTATATATATATATTATTCTTATGGATAAGGAGAAGGTTGGTACATGATGATATCATTTAAAAAAAATGCAATGAAGCTTTACATTTTTTGGTATATATTATAATAACCTTAAAGGTATATGTTATAATAGACTTCATTACGTTGGCGTATAAACTCGAGTATTTTTTTATTCGGTAGGTTGATACATGATGGTATCATGAATATGATATTATGGTAGGTAGTTGCGTATATATATATATGGTAGGTAGTAGCGTGTATATATATATATATATATTGAGTAGATTGATATATGATGGTATCATGAGTATGATATTATGCATGTTTCATTTCTAATTTGTTGCATGTATACTGTATAAAATATAAAGTCAATATATAATTATATTTATTTTTGTATATATAAAAGGATAATACAATTTGGATAGGATTTTTAATATTTATGAATAAGTTATTATAATTAATATCATTAATATAAAAAAGTTTCAATTAGCTAAGTGTGTATAAATTTTTGTTTGTCATGTTGTTAGTGGTGTCAATATATTTTATTTAAAAATTATAAGTTCAATTAGCTAAGTGTGTATAAATTTTTGTTTGTCATGTTGTTAGTGGTGTCAATATATTTTATTTAAAAATTATAA
>APFE030943787.1:383738-402458 GCA_000404065.3 Pinus taeda | reverse complement strand
TTACATATAAATTTGTATTTATAAAATTTATTGATATTTCTAGGGTGTAGTTTGGGTTGTAGGGAGGAGGAGTTATTATTTTTAGTATAGAAATTCTAGTTTTATCAATATTGATATGTTTGTTTTTTGGAGTTATCTCTATATAAAAGATAACTGACTTATTTAGCACTAGTGGGTTTTCTGTGGATATAGCACTAGTGAGTTTTCGTAGATATAGCTAGTATCGATATCTGGTATAGCGAACCCGCTTAGTTTAATTGGTTAAGTTTTTGTATTAGCTCAATTGGTTGAGTGCCCTTTGTTAAGTATCTATGTTACTGGGAAGCCATGGGTTCAATTCTCTTGACACTTGTGGGGTTAGGCTTCATCACCCATCTAAAACTAATTAAAAATTTTGATATTTTTAAAATATTATTTTAATATATATATAAACTAGTGTATTTATGTAAGAACATTGCAATCGATAATATTCATCAAAATTATATTTATTTTAAAAATAATAATAATTATTTGATTTTCGATATTTGTATAATCTATTTTTTTTATTTAAAGTGATGGTTAACTAAATCAATAATTGACTTATAGTGGAGTGTGAGGAATAAAAAGGCGAACAATATAAGCGAGGAATAAAAAGAGAGTAATATATACAACATTATTGGTTATTACTTAGAGAATATCTTGTATAGTGAATCACACAAAAAAAGTTTTGAGACTTAGCCCAATTGGTTGAGTCCCCATATAAGCTCAATTTGGTTGAGTCTTGTTGTTAAGCATTTATGTTATTGGAAGGTCATGGGTTCAATTTTATTCACACCTTTAACATTAGGCTTCATCACACGTTTAGAACTTCATAGAAAAACCCATCAAAATTATATTTATTTAAAAAATTAATTATTTGATTTTGGGTATTTATATAACTTATTTTTTATTTTATTTTAAGGGATGGTTAACTAAATCAATAATTGGGTTAAAATGAAGTCTCAAAACAAACAATAACTGATGCATTTAGACTACTAATATATATTGTACCATTGATCCATTAATGCATGGTGCCATTAATCCAATAATCCATTAATACATAAGATTATATATACTCACTTTTAAATTTAAATAAACACATTATCCAATAATAACATATACAACTTATGTATTATTAAATCAATAACACAAAATATTATATATATATTATATATATATATTATTATATAATATATATATATATTTACCATAATGATTTAACCCCATTCTAACGACGTATTGCTTTTTAGGACTTGTCGTGCGTTCAACCCATCTGACAACGTATTGTGACCAATTTGCTTTCCCGGCAACGCGGAGTTTTATCAGCCTGAAGATGCGGTAAAGTGAGAATCACTATGCCCTCCCTGGAAAGCCAGGAAGAATAAAAATTTCCAAATAAATAGTTACACATTAAAAAAAATAAACATAAATAAATATAAATAAATAAATAATCCAGAACTAGAAAATAACAACTAATAAATAGTTATATTATTGAATATATTACAAAATTTTAAAAAAAAATATGATTAACTAATATTGTTTGTATTAACATATATACATACATACATATAATTTTAAAGGGCTTGCACTCACATTGGATGCATTTCTCTATGTGTGTCAAGCGAGTATCCATCATTTCGAGACATGATTATTTTTTCTAGTGAACCCTTTGAATATCATTCAAAAATCAGATTATGTCATTCTTCTCATCATGCTTCTCCTTTAATACTTGTTTTAACAGAATATTTAGCTACCAGTGTAGCATGATAGAGTGCATATATTAGTTCCTTCTTCCCCTGGTATGACCAAGATATGGGAACCTCCTCCATTAATTATTAATCTAGTGGGCTTGACAGTCTTGAGTAATGGCAATTGTTTCTTAGGCCTGGGTCTAGACACACTACCAACGTTACTGGAAATGACCGCCAACCCCTCTGCGAATTTGCATCCAGTGATACGACATTAAGGACTAATAACAAAGGAATTTCGCATAGGGTTAGGATCATATAACCCTGAAGAAAACTTGACTAAAATGAGAGGGGCGGTGAATCAATTTAGTATAGTCATGGACCTTAAAATTCTTTTCATTAATCTTATTAACCTAAACATTACATGGGCAACTTAACAAATGATGACCATCAGATTGAATATGTGAACAACAATTAATAAGCAAACCAAAACATCATATCATCACATAATAATAACACATATTGACCCCAGATATATGTGGAAACCCATAAAGGGAGAAAACTAAGATTTTATTATTGTTGTGATGCAAAGGCAAGCTTTGACTCCTTATTAAATCTGATTTTCTGTAGGCTCCAACCTACTGGAGGAGCTACCTCAACTTTCTGCAAGCTGCAACATGCAAAGGAAGCTCCAATTCCCATATGTTTTATGTAGGCTACAACCCACAGGAGGCTCCTACCTCAACCAGCTCTAACTGGATATTTATCAAGCCAGAACTTGAAGGGAGACTACCATCACTTGATGCAAACAAGTAATAACAATGTGATGGTTTACTTGGTCATAAATTATGTGTATCTCCATCTTCATTTATACATCTTCTTCCTTTCAAATATGCTTCACCTCGACTTCATATGTGTCAGGTAACTAATGCATAATAATTCAATCAGTTCTCTCACATTCTCCCATACTCTAACCTCCTCAATGCATTCCAAATTCACATATTTTATAAAGATAGTTTGATGGTTGTTTGTATCCCACATACGGATATGAAGTGAATAAGATTGACTCTTTACCTCCCACTAATTTGTTTCCAAACTCTTCATATCTTGAATATTAGTACACAAAAATAAATAATCCATCCAATATTAATTTCAGCCACATGTAATCATTAAATGCATCAACCTAATGTCACCAATCCTTGTGCAGGAAGAACTTCAGAAATCTATGATACACAACACAATTGTGAGCTAGAAGAGAGATGAAAATGTCCCAGACTTTCAAACCATGACATGTGTATCATCTAGTTTCCCAATAACATTGACTGGACAATTGTGGCTTTCTACGACACATTTGGGATGTGTGGAGAGATTGTGTATTTCCATGGCTGGCCAATGATTAATACTGATGACGATTACTCTAAGCATTGTGCTCTCAAGATGGTCACAGATTCATCCTTCATGTTACTTTTCTTATCTATTCTCTCTTAATGGCGTGATGAGACCGATTTGCCTGTTGAAATTAATTCTTTAAATATCGATGTAGGATCTAGGGAATTCAATATCCTATTGCAAAAGACGTACAAGGAGTTGTCTCCATTCGATGAAAAAGAAGATTATAATGTTGATCGAATCAATGATGAAGAATATTATGATGTTGATCGAATCAATAATGAGGAAAGGCAACCACATTTGTTAGGTTTCATACATTCATTGGTTTCACCATTGGTGAAAATATGCGATATGGACAAGAGAGACCACACGGAAATGAAGCAATGTTGTAGGAGTTACAATTCCAGTTATTTATATATTTACTATCGTCATTGTTTATACTCTCCATTTCGGCTCTCAATCTGGACAATGGTTCTACTTATTGTTCCTAATATTCTAGAGTGGATGTATTATCTACGCAACAAAGTCCATCGACGTCATGGTTGACCTATATATAAAAAAGTTGGTAGTCGACTATTATTCCCAGGCCTATTCCATATGTGGAATGCATTTTTTTTGTTGGAATGCATTTTTTTTTTGTTGGAATGCATTTTTTCCTGGATCTCGAGGCCACTCTGTTCAGTGCATCATTGCCTACAAATTCAATTCTTATCTTTACCCTCCTCCTTGTTTTGATTTTCTAAATCATGTTTTCCCTCCTTCTTCCTTTTATATAAATATCTCACCCAATGGAAAGAGTAGCAATTTATGTTATATATGTATGTATGAAGTTATATGAGAAATATACTTTCTTTTTTTTTGTGGTTCTTCTGCTTGATATTTTAGTGGTATCCTAGACCCAATTTCCTTTACTCAGAGATTTAGGGTGGAATATGCACAGGGAACTTCTTATATTGATTATCTCTTCCTAGATATTTTTAGTGTTGCTCTCTTATGTCCTTTGAGGTTACAAGAGAATCTGCAAATAACACTTGCTCTTTATTTTCAGCTTCTCAATCAAGGCTATTATTAAATGCATAATGCAATAAGTTTGTCCTCATGATATTGCCACTCCCCATGTGATGATGCTACTCTTCTAACATTGACCAGGTGATTTCCATGTCGCTTAGAGAGAATCCCCTTGAAATTATGACAACTTCATTATGTCATTGAAGTAGCAAGGTCCTCCTTTTTCTTCCTCTTCCACACTTTATTGGGTTTCCTTTTACTATTTTCATTTCTTTTTTATTCAAAGCTCGGTCTGCTTTAATTGGCTTCTATCGTCTGTCTAGTGTTCTTTAGAATATATGGCAGCTTACAATCCTTTTCTTTGTGGCCAAGATTATTACACACAAACCATCTTATGTGGCCAAGAAATAGAGAAAATGATGTGTTTCTTTTTGCATTCATGTTTTTATTCATATACATTTTCATTCAAATGCCTTATGTCCAAATTCATGACATGTAAAACAATAACCATAGAAAGAGTTTATGTACCCGATGGTTGATGTTCTCCTTTGATTGCTTGTTGGATAGCACCTTCTTGTTTGTTGCATGTTTTTCTGAATAGTCTTGATCTTCTTGTTCTTACAGTCTACTGCTATGTGTCCAAGTTCATGGAAATGGAAGCATGAGATATGTTCTCTCCTTTGAATTCTTGCAGGCTTCTTAACCTCATATCTAGGAGAAAATTGCATTTTCTTCACTTCATACTTTTCATTTTGATTTTGTTGCTTGTATTTATTTATTTATTTTCCAATCATGTTGTTGTTGGCTTCTTCTCCTATAGGTATTTTCAAAAATTCATTATCCTTTAAGGTTGCCTTTGAGCTACTGCTCTCATATTCTGAGTCCTTCATGGATACAATCTCCTCTTCAATCTTTCCACATAGAGTTTTCTTTTCATCTAGATCACTTCTAGCTTAAATAATCTCAGACTTTAATATTTAGCATTGTACTTTTTTCTCTTTTAGCTGGTTATTCATCATCCCTTATCTTCCCCTTGCTTCTTCAAGTTGTGTCTTCAAACTGACGATTTCCTCCTTGTACTTTTTTTTCACATGGGAAAATCTGGGCAGATCAACTCCGAAGGGAATAAAATCCCGCCTGCCAGACTATCAGGGCCTAACCCCAAGGGAATCGAGGAGAATTGACCTTATGACCTTCTGATTGACAAGGCACTTAACAACAAGGACTTGACCAGTTGAGCTAACCCTTGGGGCTTTTTCCTCCTTGTACTTATGCTCTCTCTCATCACATATTTGTAGCAGTTTCTTTATGTCTTTCTTTTCATTTTTCAATCTTTCTATTTCAGTCAAGGCTATGTCAAGCTTGGCTTGTTCTTCAACTACCTTTTCATCATGGCAATCAGATCCATTTGCACTAGCAGAGAGATCATTTAACTAAATGCTTTCCTTTTGACAGGAATTTTTACTTTTCCTCTTTATATTCTCCTTCTTGACAGTGCACCGACGAGTGTCTCCATTATGCATGAGATGCAATCTATCCCAGATTTCTTTTGCTGATTTTAAGTCTATTACTGTATCGAGATCTTTATTGTGAAGATTATTAAACACAACACATTTCTCCTTAGCATTCCATTGTTGTTCTTGCGCAAAGGGAGAGTATTTACAGTAGCGATCACATACTATATTCCACACACTAGGTCCATAAGTTATCAGTTCAGATTTTACCTTATCTCTCCATTCATGAAATTTTGATGTACTAAGCACAGGTACAATTTGACATTCCATGACTCAACCAGAACTACCTTCAAGTTGTTAGGCTTACACCGAAGTAACCTGCTCTGATACCAATTGAAGAAAACTTGACTAAACTAAGGGGGGGTGAATTAGTTTAGTATATTCATGGACCTTAAAATTATTTTCATTAATCTCATTAACTAAAACATTACATGAATAGCTTAACAAATGATGACCAACATATTGAATATGTGAACAACAATTAATAAGCAAACCAAAACATCATATAAACACATAATAATAACACATATTGACACCATATATATGTGGAAACCCATAAAGGGAGAAAACCATGATTTCATTATTTTTGTGATGCAAGCGCAGGCTCTAAATCCTTATTACATCTGATTTTCTATAGGCTCTAACCTACAGGAGGTTTCTACCTCAACTTTTTGCAAGCCGCAACATGCAAATGAAGCTCCAACTCCCATATGTTTTCTGTAGGCTACAACCCATGAGAGGCTCCTACCTCAATCAAATCTGCTGGATATTTATCAAGCCACAACTTGAAAGGAGACTACCATCCCCTGATGCAAATAAGAAATAACAATGTGTTGGTGTACCTAGTCATAAATTTTTCTTATATCCATCTTCATTTTTGCATCTTCTTCCCTTCAAATATGCTTCACCTCAGCTTCAAATGTGTCAAGTATCTAATGCATAATAGTTCAATCAGTGCTCTCACATTCTCCCATACTCTAACCTCCTTAATGCCTTCCAAAATCACATATTTTATAAAGATATTTTGTTGGATGTTTGTATTCCACATAGGAATATGAAGTGAATAGGCTTGACATTTTGCCTCCCACTCATTCGTTTACAAACTCTTCATATCTTGAATATTAGGACACAAAAATAAATAATCCATCCAATATTAATTTTAGCCACATGTAATCATTAAATGCATCAACCTAATTCCAACATCAAATATCAATATTTATCATTAATGCATCACAATAATCTTTGCAACATCTTTGCCATTGCCCTAGAGTCTTGCCTTTGCATCACAACAATTCAACTCAATCAACAATTTTACATTACAAAAAATTCTTAAATATATTAATCTCTACAACATTATCAAAACATTTCAATATATCACAACTCCTCCTCCTTCTTCTACTCCTTTGCCTTCTTTTGCCACTTTCTACTCCTTGTATTGTTGTTTCTCCTTCCATTGTTGATGCTCCTTGCCTTCTTTTTTCTCCTTTCATTGTTTCTACTTTGTTTCTTGCTTCTTGCATTGTTGTTGCTCCTTGCCTTGTTGTTGCTACTTGTATTGCTGCTACTTTGTTGCTCCTTTTCTTACTATTCCTTGCGCTGCTCCTTTGCTTGTTGTTCTTTTGCCATCAATGACAATATTGCCAAAAAACCCACCAACACCAATATCACCTACCAATAAGACCCCCCACAAGTATCAAGCCATGTAGAGAAGAAGAACAATCCAAGAGTCTCGTCGCCCCTCAAGACAACCAAGAACCAGATAAGAATCAACACCCATGACTTGTGCATAGCCTGGCCAAACAATATTCATGCATGCCTAGAGAGAGGAGTGCGGGGGAGAACTAGCCCAACCAATAGACCACCTTGATACTTCAACCAAAAAAACACCTCACAGTAAGGCGATAAAACTATAAGGGGAGGGAAACACCAAAGGAAATAAAACCCCCAATACCACCAGTCTCAAAACAACATAATTCACCAAGAAAAACCCAAGAAAACACCCACACATATCCAACGCTAGACATAAGCTAAGAAGAATAATTTAGTGAGTCCGAGATAAGATATTACTTGAAAAAAGCATCCCACGAATCCCAAGACCAATCAACACCTCGTCCTTTAAAGTTGAGAACAAGATCCATAAATTTCCTCTATGCAGTTCCTCCAACCCCCCAGTGTTCCGACCCATTTAGCATAGTCAGTGTTAGTATTTGGATCAAAGTTGTTGCCCCTGCCTCCAGTCTGATAGCCATTGTCCTTAACCACCAGGAGTAAAAGGAAAAACAGGGATTTGTGAGTCGCGGCCACAATAACCTCTTCAACATGTGACTCTGGCTCTGAAATCAACCAAATCTCACCCTATTTAACTGCTTGATTAGCCCAACATGCCATACAACACAAATAGCAATAAAATCCCACCAGTGGCAGGGGTGTAGCACTATCAAGGCATATAATCCCTCATTTTTTGTGTAGGAGAAGTGAAACAATGGAACTAGAGTAGGTTGCCATAATGCCATAAGAAATAAGACTTTGCCTGCTTCATGCATGGGGGTGGCAATGGCTGCGTCGCTCTGCCTCTTAATTGCTTTAGGAGTCGATGGGGTGGCAAGTGTCACCCATCCATCACACTAGTACTAGCTGGTGTAAAGGGCTTGCACTCACATTGGATGCATATCTCTATGTTTGCCAAGTGAGCATCCATCCTTTCAAGACATGATTATTGTTTCCACTAAGCCCTTTGAATATCATTCAAAAATGAGATTATGTCATTCTTATCCTCATGTTTCTCCTTTAAGACTCATCCTAACATAATATTCAGCTGATAATGTAGTGTGATAGAGAGCATTTATTGGTTCCTTCTTCCCCTAGTATGACCAACATCAGGGAGCTAATGGGAAACCTCCTCCATTAATTTTGAATCTAAGTAGGTTTGATGGTCTTGAGTAACATAATTATCAAGTTGATGTATCTCCTTCTGAATGTTAGGAGAGGTCACTAAATGATAGATGGCAACCGTTTCCTAGGCCCGGGTCTACACACATGATTGACCTTGCTGGAAATTACCGCAAACACCTCTACGAATTTGCATCTGGTGAAATGACATTAAGGAAACAAAATAAAATAATTCAACACAAGGCCAGGATCATAGAACCCACCAATACCAATATCTCCTACCAATCAAGCCCACCCCCCCCCCCCCCATATTCAAGCCATGCATAGAAGAACAATCCAAGACAGTCGACCCCACTCAAGACAGCCAAGGACTAGATAAGAACCAACACCCATGACTTGTGCCTAGCCTGCCCAAATAATGTCCATGCATGCCTAGAGAGTGGAGCGCAGGGAAAAAACCCCAACTAGTAGACCACCATGAGACTTCAACTGAAAAACACTTCGCACGAAGGTGATAAAACTAGAAGGAGATGGAAACACCAAAGGCAACAAAACCCCCAATACCACTGGTCTCAAAAAATCATAACTCACCAAGATAAACCCAAGAAAAACACCCACACATATCCAAAACTAAACATAAGCCGAGAAGAACAATCTAGTGAACTAGGGATAATATATTACTTGAAAAAAGCATCCCAAGAATGCTAAGACCAAAAGACAGCTTGTCTTTTAAAGTTGAGAACAAGATCCAGAACTGCCTCTATGCAATGCCTCCAACCACCCAGTGTTTCGACCCATTTAACATAGTCTATGTTAAAAGGAAAAGGAGGCTTATGTGAGTCACAATTGCAACAACCTCTTCAGCGTATGATTTTGGCTCTGAAATCAACCAAATATCACCGCATGCAACTGGCTAACTAGCTCAACATTATGGCATTCCATTCAACACAAATAGAAATAAAATCCCACCAGTGATTGGGGTGTAACACGATTAAGGCATAAAATCCCTCCTTTTTGTACAGGAGCAGCGAAACAATGGAACTGGATTAGGTTTGTCATAACATCAAAAGTAATAGGAATTCACACACTTCATGCATGGGGGGAGGGGGTGGGAATGACCACACCGCTCCCCCTCTTAATTACCTTAGGAGTCGATGGGGTAGTAGGCAGCCCCCACCCCGCCCTTCCCCCCCATTTTCTAGGTGGCTATGCACCTTAATCGAGGGAGGTGTGTCTATTTTTAAACTAGGATTCCAAAATTTTATTTTAATTATCAATAATAATAAAATTATGTGGTTCATGATCCTCAAAGATCGGTGACTTGGTGCATCCATGGAATATTATTCCGTGCATATCCAACTGAAGGGATCACTTCAAATTATTTGGTTCATGATCCTCAAAGATCGGTGACTTGGTGCATCCATGGAATATTATTCCGGGCATATCCAACTGAAGGGATCACTTCCTCCTAGCTCAAACACGAAACCTAACCCCAAGAGTGTCAAGAGAATTTGAATATGTGACATCTCAATAATAGAGGTGCTTAACCACAGAGACTCGACCAATTGAGCTAACCCACGGGGCTTTTAATTATTAAAAAATATTAAGTGGTTTGTAGGGATTTAGCCTCCATGAAATATTCTAAAATATTCATAATAGTATACACAAATCAAAGGTTGAGATTTATCACCAAAGTAGTCATGCCCTTTTTATCCTTTTAATTAAATTGATTAATTAAAAAAAATGTCATATAGAGTTATGGTTTTTTGAGCATGTGGTATTGATAAGTTATGGTATTGGCCCATGGTATTGTAACAAAGCTTATTTATTGACCCAGAATCTTCTTGGTAAAGTGGGGGTAAATCTCCATGGTTAAGACTCTAAATGTACAAATGTTTAGTTTATATATTAATAATTTTAGAATATAATAATAATGATTTAAAATAAAGTTATAATTATGTCAACGTGCATTTTTATTTTGGAATAGGGCTTCCATAATTTTAATTTAATTATGGATGGTGGAAATTAAATCTCCACTCAATACTCTAGAATATTCTTAGTAGCATGCACAAATCAAACATTAAAATTTATCTCTAAAGTGGTTACGTTGTTTTTCAAGTAGTTATGCCATTTTTTATGTTTTAATTAAATTGATTAATTAGAGAAAATGTCATAGAAATGAGTTATGGCTTTTTTGGGCATGTGGTATTGATAAGTCATGGTATTATAACAAAGCCTATTTATAGATATGGTAAAGTGGGATGAATTTTGATGGTTAAAAATATTTTTATATATAATTTAAAAGAAATTTATTGTGTTGAGAGGCACTCTCCAACCCATTATGGAAGAGATGATTTTTTTTTTGTTATGGTGGTTCACGGACACTTGGTGGCACCTACATCCACAGGAAATCCGAAAATCCTCGCAGATCAACCCCGAAGGGAATCACAAATCTCGTCGGTCAAACTAGCAAGGCCTAACCCCAAGGGTGTTGATCCAGGTGGCTCAAGAAAGGATTAAAAATAAAAGTCTTCGGATTTCATCGAAACCAAGCTCATATCAAACAACTCGTTGTCCTAATTCCAACGGCGCAAACAACACTCAAATCCAAATTCGTAAGCTCAAGATATTTGCAGTCAAAGTTTTGGTCAACTTGGCCCATTGACTAAATTTAGCAAAGTGCCAACTAAATTTGGAAGACAGTTAAATCAGGAGGAACCTCCAAATTCGGCGACCACTAATAAAGCGATAATTTGACACTTTGCAGTAATCGGAAATGGCGAAATTGTCGCCTAGTTAATTTTTCTGATAGGGAGGCAGGAGCGGGAGGGGTGATATTTAACCTCGAAGAAAAATATGAAACAAAGTATGCAGGGGGACTTGGGAAACCCTCGAATAACCAAGTTGAAGCTCTCTCTCTCTTTGGAAAGGTTTAAAGATAAGCATCTCCAAAGGCATAAGAATTTTGATTATTTTTGGCGACTCTTTGTTGTTGATACAAAACAACATAAGGCTTTCAGGAAATGACCAACCTTTTGATGACAACTCTTCTCCTTTGATAACAAGAATTATCTTTTTTATTAAAAACACTGGATAATTTCAAATTCTATCATGTTAAAAGAGGGAATAATAGTATGGTAGACCATCAAGAAAATGTGGGTACGAACATGCCTTAAGGGGAATTGCATTGAGATCTCAAGGTTACAATATGGCGTGTCCCTTAATGAGTGGACTAAATATAATCACAGTGGAGTACAGGTGGATTATCGAGAGAAGAGTGGTTGCGAGGTATAACACCTTAATTACCACCTCAAGGTTGGTTACGGAATGGAGGTAGTTGTCAAGGGACGTAGTGCATTTATTAACAAGTGGGAGCGGAAATGTTTAGCATCCATGAAATGGGATAAGTGATATATACAAAGTCGGTTATTAAATGGTGTATTAGGTGAGTTAACTTACAGTACTTTGGCATTTCATCTCGTTTGTAGGGTCACAGTGCTTCGACTAGAGGAGTGTGCCATGACAGATTTGCAGGTAGGGAGCTCATTTAATTGTGAATTGATGGGAGTCTCATCACAACCAGACCTATGGATTATAAATAAGAGCTATGCAATGAAAATAAGGAGCATAATAGTCTTGGTGTGTGCATGAATAGCGAATAAAATGGCTTCAATAAACTCAGGCAGCGGGAAAGAAGTAGAGAGCTCCAAGTGTAGTGGGAACGTATTGCAGTTGATTGATAATTCAACCAAGTTAGTAGTCAAAGAGATATAAGAACAAATAACAGTGTTGATGGCACATATAAATGGGTTTGGAAAAGATTTGGAACTTCTGCAAAAGGTTATGGAAATGTTGAATGTAGGCATGATAAATCTAAGCTATTGTGTGGAGAATATTGAAGTCAAGGTCGAAACGGCAATGGTGGGAGTGCTGAAGGAGGTGCTCGGTCTCCACAAAGCACCTGGACCAATGGTGGCAGGAGATGGGGTTCCTGTGAATAGTGGTCAGGAACGTAATGCTGAGAGAACCATGAATTTGAGCCAGTTGATGGAAGTTGCTTAGGATTCCAAGGAGCATGTCGGTCGTGGGTAGTCTTCTTTTGAATATTTATGTTATCTTGAACAGTTAAGATTTGCAAAGTATTTTGGAGAAAATATAGTATATTTAATGTAATATTAGGTAATAGAAATAAGGAAGGTAGAAATCTTGCTTCACTAAAAAATCTTCTGCAAATCTATGAGACTTCTCTTCTTAAGAATAGAAGGGACCTGGCTTGTTTCTTTAAAAAAAAAAAATCCAGTAACCCTTAAAATCCGATCGAAAAATTTTCACCATACCAATTTTTTTTGTAAGCTTGGTGGGACTACATCTTCTTCATGTCCAATATATCACCCCGATCGGGGTGGAGAATTAAACCAGTGACTTCACATAAAGGAGTGTCTTAACAGATCAATTGATCACCATCTATCCAAAACCCCATGGAAACCATACAATTTTAAATAATAATAATAAAAATAAAAAAAATATGGGATGGCGAGCCACCACCCCCGCCAACCCTCGGTTGTCATATATATTAATATAATATGTATATTTGGTAAGGTCGATGGCCATTATAAAACAATGAACCATTATTTAAATAGTGTCGGCGGGGATCAAACTCGCCAAGGGAAGACAGTCGGCCCTCCAAACCACATAAAACACCGAAAATGAAAAAATCACAACAAATGCCAAGAATGGGAGTCGTGGGTTTGACCTTGGGTGGAGCCCGTAATAGTTGGCCTTGTTGCCAACTACCCAGCAAGTCTAACTTTGATCATAACGCCGCCCATTTAATATATAAACCCATTTTCTCTCATGTACCCAATAAAGCGAAGGTCTGACCTGGAACAATGAGCGTGCACACATGTCAAGGTAGTGGAACCACGCCTGGAATGTAGACTGAGGAGGGTGGAACCATGATTTAAGGAATCTTGGAGGAATCTTTAAGATTTCCTTGGAGTTTATTTTTTACAGTGGTATAATCATGCCAAATTTATACTCAAATGAACCAAAATTTTGCCAGGATTATGAGGGCATGGTCGATTTTCTGATATGAGCAGTGGATTTTTCATAGGCTGAATGTTGAGGGAAAAACCATGAAGGTGGAACCTTGACACAAAAATCTGCATGGAATCTAAAAGATTCCTTAGAGGCCCGAAAATAACAGTTTCAGAACCAGGCCAAATTTATACTCATTTTTCTTATTTTTTGCAAAGAACGTGATGGTGAGATCATTTTCTTCGTCTAAGCAGCCAAATTTCAAATTAACCCGCGAAAGAGAATCTTTGAGGAATCTTTCAGATTCTCGGGGAGCCCAAATTTGACCGAGTTAGAAAGGGGTCAAGTTTACAGTCCAATTTCACAATTTTTTCTCTAGTAATTCAACCACGTTGTTTGTTTCTTCAGCAGAGTTGTGCATTTTTAGGTCGTCCCCAGAAGTGGGGGTATAAGATGCACTGATGCCATGTCTTCTTTTAATTTTGCCTGAGATGATTATTTGATGTTGAGATCCTTGTTTTCCATTTTGTTGGTGGATCCTTGTATGTCACTTCATGCGAGAATTTGATATTTTGTCATGCTGAAGGAGAGATTTTATGAGTGAGAGTTCTTATATAAGAGCGTCTCGTGGAGAGACATGTCACTCTATTTAAGGGATTTATTCCTTGTATTAACAAAGAACACATCATGCACTCATCCTCATCTTGCAGCAATTAATAAAGCAACCTCCCCACTCTTGACACCAGGCCTGGAGACATAACCTACACTAGGTGAACTTCATTATCAACTTGTGTGTGTTCTTTGATTTTATGGTTGTCTTTGTGTTTCCTCTTCTTTAAAGTATGCACATGTGGTTTTTCATACTCTTTCACATGTAATTTTGCTAACATCACAGAAGTAAAAGATCTTAGTTAATTTTGGTCGCTGAAAGATTTGGATCAGGTGTCGAGAATAATTGACCATGTGATCTCCTGATTGGCGAGGTACTTAGCAATGGGAACTCGACCATATGAGCTAACCTTTGGGGCTCATTATGGAAGAGATGATGCAATATGATGTTGTAAAAATTTTGGATAGTTGCAATAAAAATAAAATAAAATGAAATTATATATTTATATATAACCAACCTAGATTTATCTTAACTCCAAATATATCAAGCGTTGAGAGGGATCAAATTTCTCAAGGTGCAAACCTTTTTTTTGAGTGCAAAACTTGAGGAAAGCTTTGCACCTTGAAAATTTTGATCCTTCTTAGCACTTGATAGATCTAGAGCTAAGACGGATCTAGGTTGGTAAGTGCGTCGAGAGGCACTCTCCAACCCAATATAGAAGAGATGTTGTAACGTCATGTTATATTATGTTATGTAAACATTTTGACTCAGTCAAATAAATTAAAAATTCAAATTTTCTAAGATAAAAATGAAAATTATAAATTATAACAAATTAATGCTTATAAATATTGTTACAGCACTTCACATAAAATGAGGTCATAGATCCAATTTACTGTTGGCAGTTTTGGGCTCCAGGTTTTGACAGTGATAATATATATATAAATATATAATCTAGATCTATCAAGCACCGAGAGGGATCAAATCTCTCAAGGTGCAAACCGTTCCTCAAGTTTTGCACTAAAAAAAGAGGTTTTCACCATGAGAGATTTGATCTCTCTCAGTGCTTAATAGATCCATAGTTAAGATGGATCTTGGCTGGTTTAGTTAATTTTGAATTTATTTTTTTAGTAATGTGAGATGTATTGGCGTTATAATTTATTTAGTTTAACAACATAAGATGTATCATGTAGTGAGTGTTTTAATGTTTATTATGGATTGATGTCTATGGATGTTTACCAACCAGTTAATTTATATGGCCAAGCTAGTATTAATATTAATTAAATTAAATCCTTTAGTATACCTCATTTACTTATATAATTTTAATATTTTCAATTTTTTTAGATAAACAAATAATAATCATCCACTTTATGTTTCATGAAGAGATTATCTTGAACTTAGTGTTTGACATGGGAGATAAAGAGGGTTTTTGTTTACTAACCAGTATAGATTCATTTAAGCTGTGTTAACCAACCCTTTTCCCCAAGGGCAACAACTGCTTGCTGGCGCGAGTTCAAATCCTGGTACCTCTGCAGGGGGCAACCAGGAAGGGGAGAAATCATCAAATGTTTTCAAGATGGGTACTAACATCCATGTGGCCACTCGGTCGTGTGATTACGGTGAAGCTGAAACATCCAAGGACAAAACTACTCCTGGAAATACTAACCTTCATATTGAGCGACCCCCTATCGAGACTATACCACGGATACCGAAAGGTTCCGCTAAACGCGCGGCTATCAATCCTAATGCTAGGGTTGCCCAGAATTACTCCATTGTCAAGGATCTGACTCAGAGTCCATGTGCCATGTCCGCTTTAGAGGTTCTCCAGTCATGTCCAGCTCAACGAAGTTATTTGCTTTTGGCGATCGGGGCAGTTGATCTAAATAACTCTTTAGTGCTCACTTTCAACATGCTTAATGTCAAAAAGCAACTCCCTCATCACATGGATTTTCAAATAAAGTCTACATACCAGAAAATTAACATTTTTCGTATCGTTATTGATGAAGGAGCTTCCACGTGAGTCATGTCGATGTCATGTTGGAAGGCCATTGGATCGCCTTCGACTGTTCCTTCACCTACCATCCTGACTGCACTTGATGGGAATTTTCATAAGCCACATGGGATTATCCCTGCCTTTCCCATATGTGTTGGGGGGAAGATCGTCAATATCGAAGTAGAAGTCATTGAGGCTAACCTAGATTACAATCTCCTCTTAGGAAGGAACTGGGTATACGAAATGGATGTCTTCAATTCGGCAACTTCAAAGTCTTCAAGGGAAGGCTAATTTCTTAAGAAGGTTTATAGCGAATTATGTCGAGATCACTAAAGGGTTTATGCGTTTGCTACGGAAAGGAGTCCCATATGTATGGGACAACTTTGCACAGCGGTCGTTCGATGCTTTGAAAAAGGCATTAGTCTCTGCCCCGCTTTTGAGTCCACCGGATTATGGTAGGGATTTCCTTTTATATCTCGCTGCAATAGAATCAACCATAGGTATGGTTCTCGTTCAGGAAAACGATGCTCTCATGGAGCATGTGATTTATTATTTGAGTTGAGGCTTGATAGGTCCTGAACTTCACTATTCTCCTATTGAGAAGTTAGCTTTAGTAGCTGTCCATGTTGTCCAATGGCTCCGCCATTATATCTTGCTACGCAAAACTTTTGTCTTAGCGGCAGTCAATCCATTCCAATTTTTCCTCAGTAGGCGAGTGATTGGGGGCAAATATAATCGATGGATAGTCATTTTACAATAATTCTATCTCGAGTTCTTGTCCGCTAAGTCTAAGAAATCTATGGTTTTTGCGGAGTTAATTTTTGAGCTGCCTTGTGGAGAGGATAATGTTTATGAGGAAAGTTTTCCCAATGAACATTTATTCCTCATCTCTTCACTTGACCCTTGGTATGGAGATATCATTGTCTATCTCCAGGCTTCGAAGTTTCTCTCTACTTTCTCTAAGGATGAACGCCAAAAATTACGTCACCTGGCTAAAACTACATCATCATTGGTGATACATTATATCGTCGAGGGGTTGATTCAATCCTTCGGCATTGTTTAACCCTAGAGGAAGCAGAGTTAGTGCTCAATGATTGCACAGTGGAGCTTGTGGTGGTCATCTTTCAGGGCTTACTACAGCCCAGCGTATCTTGCGTGCCAGCTATTTTTGGCCATTGCTCTTCAAATATTGTGTTGAGGCAGTCAAACGTTGTCACTTGTGTCAAGTTTATACTCGAAAGATGCGGGCACATCTAGCTCCTCTTTTCCCCTTTGTCACTGTCGGTCCTTTTACTAAGTGGGGTATTGATTTTACAATTTGTAATCTGCCTTCAACAACGAATCACATGTACATCATCGTGGCCGTAGACTACTTCACGAAGTGGGCTAAGGTCATGCCCACTTATAAAAATGATAATGAAACAATGGCATTGTTCCTTTTTAATCAGATTATCTCAAGGTTCGGTATCCCGAGAGAGATTGTCATTGACCATGGCAGTCATTTCCAGAACCAACTAATGTCTGAATTGGCTCTTAAATTGGGTTTCCGGCGGGAGCACTTGTCTCCATATTATCCTCAGGCTAATGGACAAGTCGAGGCAGTGAACAAAACCCTTAAGACGATCCTGCAAAGGACGATCGACAAAAATCGGTCCAATTGGCATCTTATGTTGTATCCGGCTCTTTGGGCATATCGAACCTCCATAAAGACTGCTACAGGTTTTACACCTTTTCAGTTAGTTTATGGGATGGAATTTATATTTCCTGTTGAATATGAAATTCCATCTCTTAAGTTAGCGATTGAGCTCCTTCCAGAGACCTCTAGTCTCGAAGAGTGCCTCCTTCATTTGGAACATCCCGATGGGCAGCATCGAGATGCTACCACAATCAATGAGGCTCATAAGAAAAGGGTTAAAACTTAGTATGATAACGTTGTCCGTCCTCGAGTCTTTTCTGAAGGTGATCTTCTCTTGGTCTATGACCAAGATAAGGACGCCTTGGGGGCAGGCAAGTTCAAGCCTATGTGGTATGGTCCCTTTATAATTAAACGAGTTTTAGAAAAAGGGGTGTATGAGTTAATCGATTTTGAAGGAAACAAGTTGGCAGAGCCCTGAAACGGACTCTACCTCAAGAAGTACTTTGCTTAAGTAGCAGCTAGGCAATGGCTTCTTTGTACATTTTGTATGTGTGTACATATCTCATAGGGAGTTTTTGACATCGACACTTTTTGGTCTGCTGTGACAGGTGTTGATGGATGACTTGGTCTATTTTGGATTCGTCGATGGTGCTAGTCAGCACACTCGGAACCTTGCTTCCGCAGCTTGGGTAGTCTACTATCCAACTGGTTAGTTGATGGTGTCAAAGGGAGTATGCATTAGTCCCGCTTCAAACAATATGGCTGAATATACTACCGTCATTAATTTACTATCCGAAGCAATTTCTTATGAAATCGATTCGTTGGTAGTCTATCTTGATTCACAATTGATAGTGTCACAATTGAATAACATTTATCGGGTAAGAGATCCATGTTTATATCACCAGTATTTAAGGGTGAGGTTGTTGCAAAGATCATTTACT
>APFE030943787.1:334980-354220 GCA_000404065.3 Pinus taeda | reverse complement strand
TATTTTATTAAAATGTTTGTATAATTATTAAAATGATGATTGTATTAATAGAATTGTTTTATTATTAAAATAATAAGAGCTTTAAAACTCAAAGCGACTATGATTCCTCATCACCATAACCCTAAGTCTCCAGCAATAATTTTATCTAATATCTTAAGAATAATTTTATACATGTGAACATTCTCTTTACTTACACAATTTAGTAAGTATTTATTTTGAATTTATGAAAAATAATAAAAATTATCAAGGGAATCAACAAGTCAAGGGAATCAAAAAGTTAGATTAAATTTAAATGAGAATGCAAAATAAAAATAAATTATATAGTTGATTTTAATTTATAACATTGATATATAATTTTAATTATTTATTTGGTTCAGAATTCTTGGATAGGTTGAATTTATTTGTTTCAGGCCTTCTTTAACGTAAATTATTGATTCAATTGGCAGTAATATATTGGACAAGATAAAGATATAGTCCTAGTTAAACTTACAATTATTTATTTATATATTATTGATATTTCAACATTCATAGAAGAAATGAATTCTCAAAAAAATAAATTGGATCAGTACTCTATATATACTATATATATATATTTAAAAAACAAGATTTTAATAATATTATTAATCTGGGGTAAAAAAATAAAGAAAATGAATAGACTTAACTTACTTTTATCTAAACAATTTATAAAGACTAAAAAAACTAATAATTTTATTTCGGAATTCATTTTTTTTCTTCATATATGGTTACAGTATATATTGTTAATGAATTGGTATTTTGTTTACATTTTATTTTTGGATGCTATATAATATATAATACAACTAATAGTTTCACTTGCAATTCATATTTTTTTTTCTATATGATTAAGTATTATATTTTAATGAATTGGTATTTTGTTTACATTTTAGTTTTGGATGTTATGTAATATACAATGTTAAACAATTATTTAAATGTTAATAATGATTATATGTTTTTAAGGAAGAAAGAGTGAATGGAGAAGGCGAGCCGAGAAAAGGGCAGAGTGAAAATAGAGCGCAAGGGAGGTTCGAAGTTGGCCAAGGAAGCCAAAGCAATAGGCAGGATACCCATCCCAGAAGGGGGAAACACAGAGGTGGCAGAGGTTGTGGCAGACCCAAGCAGGCTGAGAGAACCAAGAAAGTCGTTCAGGCTTCCTTCCAGTGGAAAAGAGGGCGCAGAACAGTGGACCAGTCGGCCAGGGAGGCTGAAAAATGTGTATAACAGAGAGGTGAATGAGGATATAAGGAAAATCATCGAGAACATGGAAAAAAGTGTTTTGGAGGAGGCCTCCGACCCAGAGATGTATGACTAGTGCTCTCTCCTCCCAGACCCAGGTAATACCAGAGGCCGCCTCTCCCAGTACAAACAGGCGCTACATCTTTTTTGGGTTATGAAGTGCTTGCTCGCCAAGGCTATGGAGCAAATTGCGGAGGAAGTGACGGAGATTGCGCAAGGTTATCCAAGCCTGAAAGGAGAAATGAGGAGCCTGCATTTCGCGCTGCTGATTCAGGGCAGGTAATTGGAGGATACCAAACGTAACCTGAAACTGTTGTCTAAGGCGCATGGCAAGGAATAAGTGGAAGTGGAGATTGTGGATGATTGATTCGTCTTCTTGCTCTGTCTTTTTTTATATGTTTAAGATCAGTAGTAATAGTCTAGATGCTGATACGTAGTTTGTAATAGATGTAAAAGTTGTATTTCAGGAGTGCTGGTAGATGGTTCATTGCTCACTGTTTCAGAACCGTTTTGTAATTATGAGGTTGTCAAACTCAAATTTTGACGTTTTCCCCATCTGGTTTCCCTATGGGCGGATGGCGGATTTCTGTGTTCGTATCAGTTTGTGGTGTTTTCCCCATCTGGTTTCCCTATGGGCGGATGGTGGAATCCTGTGTTTGTATATAATTTCGTGATTTGTTAATAGTAAAGGTCATACCTGAGTTCACAAAAAAAAATGATTATATGTTTTTAAATAAATAAAAAATGTAAGCTTGGTAGGACTATATCTTCATCATGTCCAACTTCTTACCCGAATTTGGGGGATATATATATATATATATATATATATAATATATATATATATATATATATATATATGAATTTAAAAAACAAGATTTAATAAATATATTAAATTGGGGTAAAAAAATAAAAGAAAAATGAAATAGATATAATATACTTTTATCTAAAAATTTATAAAGACTAAAAAAAAACTAATAATTTTATTTGGAATTCATTTTTATTCTTCTTATATGGTTAAGTATTATATTGTAATGAATTGGTATTTTGTTTAACATTTTATCTTTGGATGCTATTAATAATATATAATACAACTAATAGTTTCATTTGAAATTCATATTTTTTTTTCTATATGATTAAGTATTATATTTTAATAAATTTGTATTTTGTTTACATTTTAGTTTTGGATGTTATGTAATATACAATGTTAAACAATTATTTAAATGTTAATAATGATTATATGTTTTTAAATAAATAAAAAAATGTAAGCTTGGTAGGACTATATCTTCATCATGTCCAACTTCTTACTCGAATTCGAGGGATAGCACGAGATTTGAACTAAACCCAAGACTTCTAGTTCAATGAGACTTCATTTCCATGGCCATTGCCAATTGAACTACCCCAAGCAGACATGTTTTAAATATTTTTGAATAATAAAATAGTAAGATAATAAATTAAAGATGGAATTGGATTCAAGTGTATGTAACCACTTTTTAATGAAGTAGACTTTGCTTTAACTCTTATTCATGAAGTAGACTTTTAATGAAGTAGACTTTGCTGAGTTATTGTTATTATGATACAACTTTCATGTTACCAGGTTCAACACTGATTTTCCAACCCTACTATGATTTCAAGGGACAAGATCTGGCATGGTTATTCATTTTGTGGTGATATGAGAGGGACATTGAGCATTGAAGAGAATCTAATTTTTATTTGTACAATCATTATAACTAGAGGAACACTCCATGCGGGAATACTAGGAGGTTACCTACTTCAAGGAAACAACTCAAGGGTGAAGTTTGAAGAAATTTCAAAAAGTGAAGTAGGAAACAAATGTGGATGGATTTTTTACTGACCACTAGGAAAAAGATTATTTGGCATAGATGAAAAAAGTGTTGAAATGTTAAGAGAGGGATCTTTGAAGGGCTATGTCCTTTATTTTCATGCAAGTATACCACATGTAGGGTTTCTTTCCAAGTCCCAAGAATGTGTGGATACAAAGAAAAAACACTGAAACTTGTTCAGTCACATAACAAAGCTCTTTGGTGATGTTTGGTCCTGCATTAGATCTAGTTCTTTCTCTTCCCATGTCTTGTACATCATGTGCTAATATCCTTTTATGGCCATAAACACATATCAATAAAAAATCATGACCAAATACAAGTTGAGAGTTTTTTTTGGATGAAATTGTGTAGAAGATCTCTTAATCCTATCCAAAGTTTCGGGTGGACACTCCACCCATCATCAATTGATTTTTTTGGTCCCTGATGATGGATGGAGTGTCCACCCGAAACATCGGACAATATTAAAAGATTCTCTACACAATTTCATCCATAAAAATACTCTCAATATGCACATTTGTGTAAATCTACACTCTCTCAAATACAGGTTGTCATAGCACTTGGTGGATTCAAAGAATTAAAATAGAAATTTGAGGAATATAAAATTAATAAAATTTGGTTTAGCAAAGTTCACAAATATAAAAGGGAAATAATTCTAATACATGGGCTTCTCTATATGAGAATTGAATCGAGCCACCATTTTCATCTTACTTTTGTGAGGATACTGAATGTCACATAGTAAATTTAAGTATTAAATATTTTAACAATTTAGCAAGGAGGAGGGAGTTGTAGATACATTTGTTTTTCCTATATAAATATGATTTTGAAATGGTTGTAATAATTAAAATTCATATTTAAACTTGAATAATTTAATTTTGTTTCTTTAGCGCCATGTACTTAAAACACTCTTTCATTGTCCAATCTTCCTTAAAATAATATTGGAACAAGAGAAGAAGAGATTAATGAAAAAAACTACACTAACAACTTTAAAACATCTAACTTAATCACTACCATAGAAAAAACACAATAAGCAAAACAAAATGAGAAATATGCTAAAAAAATGTGTCAAACATAAACTTGATGAACGAACTAGACATAGAAAGATTGCAACAAAGAAAAATAAAGAATGAGATTTTTTTTATGGATTTCCCAACATGTAATTTTGAATACCATGGCCATATGCAAGTTGCCTCACATTTTTTGCCAATGGATACTACTTACAGTTAATCATATCCTAAAATTTATACCATTGCATTCCCCAATGGACATATCTATAGTTGAGGTCATAAAGAAACTAATGGACAACAATTATCTAAATAAAATAATATGGAATCCAAGGACCAACCCAAGTCTAAGTCTTTGTCACTTGCACAAAGGCTTTTTTTGTACCTTCAACCCCTACTCCCAATTCTCATTGTATGCTACAACAGTTAGGGGCAATGTTATCTCTTCTATGTTTTGAATGTTATTTTATATACAATAATATAATGCATGACCAATAACATCTTAAAAATTGATATGTAAATTCACAACTAACGACTCTATTTTAAGGTTTCAAGTTGCACATGCATGAGGTTGCTTATAGCATAATGGTTCTCTTGTAGTATCTCTTAATTAAGATAGGAACCATAGATAGAAGGTACATCTATAAATTGTTTGTATTTCAAAATAATTGTGAAACATAATTAGACCTAGAAATATCAGTGGAACATTATAAGCCACAATTTACTATTCAAATAAAGTAATTTATTGTCCTTTTACAACATACCCACCTTGTATTTTCTTCAATGTTCCCTTCCCCTGCTTCAGGTATGCTAGTTATAATTGGTACTTTATTTCGTATTAATAATTGAATAGAATATTAATATAATATAATATAATATATATATATATATGAGGAGTTCCACCCAAGCGTAGAACACCATTTCCTGACCATATCAAGCAGTGTCCATGGAGAATTTATATTTATAACTTCTCTAGACTCTCTCTTTTTTTCCCATGGAAAAATCGCAATTTTATTCATAATTGAGTAAAATTACATGTTTTAGATGCTGAAACAGCATGTGCTCTATCAAAACTTGTCCCGCTGGAGACAGGATCTAAAAAGAAACTACTGTCTATCTATGCTTTCCTACCTTTCTTTTTTTCCACTTTCCGCCAGCCTTCATTGTTGGGTGTGGCTGTTACAATAATCGTTTGTGCTTCGTTTATGATAACAGGGATTTCTTTTTCAGAATCTGAGCTTTTTGTGGAGTATGCTCGCTTGCTGCCTCCAATTTCTTGCCCTTGGGTGCGATTCTCACATTGCTGTTGTGGAATGGTTGTCTTTGGATCTATTGCATATTCAATCTGATTTTCTTCATTCTGTAGGTTGTGTGGAAAGCTTTTTTTGCTGAGTTCTGGATTATTTCATGGATATTTTTCTTCTTGAAATATATTGGTGGTTTTTGTGTTTTTTCCCTCTTCTATGTCATCTGCCCATGTGGTTGAAAACTGCCAGCCTTTCGGCTTTGGTGGTTGTCTTCTTTTCCTATATTTATTGTTTTGTGGGCACGTACTTTGTAGATGATTAGTTTGACGACATACGCGGCATCGGAAGGCAGTGTTTTCATAATCAAGTGGTTGGGCCCATTGCTTTTCGTTGTGGAGTAAGAGGATGTGATCTGGTAATCCTTGACTGGGATCAACCTCCACACAGATCTTGGCAAATGTATAGATATCCTTGGATAGGCGCTCATTGTCTGCTTTTAAGAATTTCCCCAAGGCGTTTCCAATGCCTTCTAATACTTTGAAGTGCCAAAAGTGCATAGGTAAATTATATAATTTTACCCACACTGGTATTTTGGAAACCACCATGGTGTTTGGTTCGAATTCCGGGAACCAAGATGTCATAAAAAGGCCAGCATTACCCCAGAACCATGGTCCCTTGTTCAATGCATATTCCTGGTCCTTTACTATGTCGAATTTGACAATAAAAAAACCCTTTTGAACAAAGATGGAGATCACAATTTTTTGTCCATATGGAGTAAATCCATTGACGAAGGGCTTTCGGTTTGGGCCAAAAACCATTAAACCTGCATATCACTGCTTTAGATAAAAAATCAGCATGTATTTCATTTACCTGGGGTACAACAATTGTTAATGCAGGGCTCTGAGTTGTCTGCTCGATGATGTAGGCCCCAGGGGTTGTAGCTTGCTGTTCTATTTTCGCTTGAGATTCCATCTTCCCTTTTACTGCATCTTTGAAGGAAACATGTCCTTTTGAGCTTGTGCCAAGATAGCCTCCACGAAGTCTTGTGCTAAGACAGATGGTTGAATCATTGCATATGTCGTATTCTTTTAGCTTGCGCTCCTCCTACAAAACCTTTCCTGTGTAGATCAAGAGTTGTTTGCATGGTGGGATTCCAATCCTTTCTTGTATCCTCTGTTTGAGTATTTTTACCTCCTCTCATCTCCCTATCTTGATGCATATTGTGTTCCCTTCCATGGATTTGATAAAGAGGGTACTTTGTCTACCTTCGAGCATTTCAGGAGCAGTTCCTTCAGGCTCCAATGTTGGGGTATTTGCCTGTTCCTGTACCATCATCACATCTCTCTGATGCCGGCTCTGATCTATGATCTAAGGCTGTGATCCAAGGCGGAGAGGAGACTTTTTGTGAGCAGGCCTCCAGATCTGGGCTTGGTGTAGACTATTTTGTTTGTTGAGTGCCAGATCTACTTGTTCAGTGGCAGATCTGAGTTTTATACACCCATTCTGCTTTCCATTATGGTCTTCTTCTGCACATTGGGCCTATAGTTCAAGTTGGAGGGGTATCTTGGTAGCTACATGCCCCTAGATCTGAGCTACGTACTGTGATCCAAGATAAAACAGAGGCTTTTGGTGAACATGCTTCCTGATCTGGGTTTGATATGTGCTGTTCGGTCTGTTGTGTGCCAGATCTGTTGGATCCTTGGCAGATCTGTGATTGGTATGCCCTTCTGTGGTGAGAGAGATCAATCCAAGTCCTTGCAGAAGTCTTTCACGGTCTGCACTATTAGATTCTGATTTGTAGAGTAGGTACGTGTAGGACAAATTGTCCCAAGCCTCAGATCCAATATTGTAACTGCCTACAAATCTAGCATTGTTGTTGTCTCCGTTCCTCCTCTCGTCGTATTTGTTGCTCAGAGAAAACAGTTCAGCTGCGAATTGCTGGCGCTGTCGTGCTCTGGCCCACTTTGCGATGGGCTTAACCTCTTCACTGTCATTGTTCCTATGCATTGCCTCCAGTCCTCCATGACCGAGGTGCAATGCATATGCGGGCACTCGAGATTCCATAGCAGCCGCTAGGGTTCCTGGGTTCAGTCGCAGAGCTCTCAGTCCTTTAGACTCTCTTATATATATATTACTTTTCATATTTAATATTTAATATTTTGTTTTTATATTTTTTTAATATAATAAATATTATAAATAAATGATAGTATTTTTTTTCCCATATTGAACACTCTAGATTGTTAGTATCTTGTTTATCATAATAAACAACAAGTTCATGGAAGGCTTTAGTGAACAATCACCGAGAGTAAACATGTTAAGAGTGAAATTTGAATTTGGGTGAGAAATATAATAATTTATCTTCTCTACCATTGTAACTAAACCCAATAACACGAAAATGATAGCTTATATAAAATATAATTCATATAATAGAGACTTGTACATACAAACTCAACAAATACCTAGAATAATCACCATTGCCTCAATTGATCCTTTTTTTTTTTGTAAATTAAAGACTTCTATTAGTTGGAAATAGTTACAAGCTATCTAGCCTCCTGTGTGCCTTGGTCTACCACTGAGGAAACTAGGCCATTGGCAAACAGGAGGGCTCTTGTCCAAAAAAGAAATATATAGCATACAATGTCAATAATGAAGCGAGACCATAACTTATCAGCTTAAAGGGATACAATGAAAGTTAGTCAGAAACTATCATTTAAATGCTAGGAACTAACAACAAAACAAAGAGTAACAATCTCCACAAGCAGATATGAGTTAAGAAAATAAAAAAAAAAAATAATGTGTGTGTGTGTGTGTGTGTATAGATATGCGTATTGAGGTGGATATCTTCACTTCCTCTTAATTCTCTGAATGATTAGGGTGATATCTATATATGTGTGTGTGTGTGTGTACACACACACACACACATATAGATATCTCCCTAATCATTCAGAGAATTAAGAGGAAGTGAAGACATCCACCTCAATACACATTAATCCAAAGGATTGTTGGGAGGAGTAGGTCCTTTATGAGGAATGATAACTTTCTCTATCCTTGCTTAACACTTATCCATTCCTTTAAACTATTATGGGAGCTCGTCCATCATTAGTTGACTTTTATCTTTTGCGTCATTCCTTTCTATGAAGACTTTACACTTGAGCAACTTAAGTTGCCAATAGAGGTCGATCATGTGCACATATTAGTTTAGACAACCTCTCATCTAACTAGTCTCAGGCACCCAGTCAACCACGATCAAAATTACCTTAGAGTCAGAGTGACAATAATGATCCGTGATAATTTCCTCCTCGGCCTCCCTTAACTCTTGTTGAATTTTGGGAGGTGTTTGGATGTGAAAGAGCCGATTTGAGGATAGAGCTTTAGCCCTTGAATGAGCACCCCTTCCACTTGCACCATGGAAAGACCCGACACATTAACTTGACATCATGTTTGGTGATTGATATTGAGTCGAAATTACCAGTGTCAACAACCACTCACCATAATAGAAGTCCATACAAAATATTGTAGACTACTAATACCCAGAGCCACGTCGACTAATTATTAGAGACCATAATACCAATATGTAGGTGTCAACCAATTACTATAGACAACCAAAACCCAAAGTCACTTCAAAGCTCTTCGACTATGCCTCCTCTTATCTCAGGGCCCCTTATTGTAAGATGAGAAGGAGTAAAGGCTAGGAGGCCTTGGTCCTTCCCCAAGAAAGGTGTTGAGCAAAGCACAACTACACTAGATGGCCAACTCATCAACAAAGGGGCAAGCTTCCAGAGTAGTGCCCAAGAAAATCGAGGGGAGAAAATGACCAGGAAGAGTTGAAAACCTACTACTAATGTCACCAAATTGATATGCAGTGAATGCCATCATGAACCAACGTGGAAGAATGTAGGGAAACTTCCCAAATCCAAAACCCAATCCACCAAATCTAATGCTACATGTGAAAAATGTTGTTTGAGAATTCATTGTTGTTTGAATGATTGATGCACAAAACTTACCCCACGTCGTAGGCATGAGGGAGGGTGGTGGCCACATCACCCTCAATTAATATTTGTGGTGACAGTGGCTACACCATCCTCCCCTCCTCCTACATATGTGATCACCATATATGAGATGATACCTCAATTAATCTTGATTCCTCTATTAAAAGCAATATTTTAAATTGTTGCTTGTGTACACCTAATCACATACTCATACATTCTTTTTCTACTATAAAATTCAAATATGTGTTCGAACATCTTTTCAACGTCGGTGAAAAATCAACAAATATAAAAAAAATGCAAAATATATTTATTTTTTCAAAAGTGACAGAAATGAGAAAAAATGAGGATTTTTACTAACTGTGGTGATTTTCAACACATTGCCAAAAAAATTCGCAATTTCATCAACAATTTCAAATCATTATTGTGGAAGATTTCTTATTTCAACTTAAGGTGGATGAGAATATGTTGTTTTTTATTTTTATTTTTTTTAATTGAGGGTCTAGATTGATTCTCAAGGGAATATGCTCTGCATATGCTTAATCTTAATGCTTATAAATGGTTGTAGTGTATTAAAGAGTTTGTTAGGTTGCATTGACCCATCAATTTCCTAGGGATTTGAGATTATTCCAATTCTAATAAATTCCTCCATGATAAGTTCCTCATTATTTAAGGACTAACTCTCATCAACTTCGTTGTGAAACAGGGTGCCAAAAAAGGCCAAAAGAAGTGTGGGAGGAAAGAGTATGCATTTTTTGTTTTTTTGGAAAAGTGGAAAGAAAAACATTTCATTTTAGAATGTGAGGCCTTCAAAGACAAGGAAAGTTATGCAGACATGCTGAGAGCTAGCTCTTGGGATAATCTATTTAGCGAGGGGTTTGTCGAGAAGTTGTGAGCATTTATTGTGAAGTTTCACAGAAAAAGCGTTGAATACATCAAGCAGAGGAAGAAACTATCTGTCCCATAGACTATTTTTAGCCTAATGGATGTTAAAATAATATCTTTCTTTCTTTCTTTCTATAAACAAAATTTATTTAGCAAAATGGTCCATTACTTTTAATAAATTTAAAAAATTAGATTCGTGCACGTTGGTCCCCACCCACCAATTTCCAAGGGATTTGGGATTATTTCAATTCCAATAAGTTCCTCCGTGATAACTTCCTCATTATTATTTATAACATTCATTTATAATTCTATTTTTTTTTTTTCTTAAGTTAAAATTGACCCATAACCTTTTTATACATGATTAATCAGGTAATTATTTATAATTCCAAGTAATTATTTATAACATTCATTTATAACTCTTTTTTTTAAGTTAAAATTGACCCATAACCTTTTTATACATAAATAATCAAGGAATTATTCATACATAAAACATTAATAAAACATTATTCATATTGCAATAATTTTTTTAGTTATATTTATAAAACTTTCAGCTACATCAACCATTAACCATTGATATAATTATACAAATTAATTATCAACTCAACTCATTTATTTAATACGGAGGAAAATATACTATATTTACCAAAATTTTGAATTTAAAATATATGGTATAAAAACCCAATGTCAACTACTGTCATTTGAAAGCGACACTCAAATGATATCAAATTTTAACTGAAGAATAGTCCTATTTTACGATGGAACTTGAGACCTGCACCAATTGATTCGAAAGCTCAAATGATATCAAATTAGAACCTATTTTACGATGGGACTTGAGACCTGCACCTATTGATTCGAAAGCTCTTTTAGATGCAGGGCCCTGTATTGTACACGGTTTATCCATCAAATTTGCTTTATTCTAAGCTCTTTTAGATCAGGGTCCTGTATTATACGCGGTTTTATCCATCAAATTTGCCTTTTTGATCATACATTTGGCATTTACCACCATCGCCATGGCCCCTGGCGTTAAAGATATTCCTTACCCCGTTTTTCTTACGCATCACCGTTATGACAAGTATGAAGGCCCACCTACATTTCCAACTGTACACGGTCTTCTTTTCATATGATATCACAACATAAGCTTTGCCTCTTCAACTCGGACTCCAACCACACCATGATTAAATACACTATCCTTTTGGGCACACAAATCCGCATTCAGACAGTATTTGCTCAGAGGGAAACATGTTGGGGGTTTTTCAATGCTGTTTTTTATGCACTGCAGAGTCTTTTCCAGGTTGATTGGCCCATTCTTTGTATAGAAATCTGTGAAAAGCTTGTAGAAGCTTGGCGTCTATCTTCAAGTAAGTGTACCCACAAAGAACATCTCCGCTGCTGTCATGTTATTTGAATTCTGATGTATACACACGCACTCAGTGAGTGTATGGCTGCCAATACAAAAATCCATGACCACAGTCCCAAACAGTTAATCACGGACATAAATTCTCAGGTCAAATCAGAGGACTCAAGTGACCATTTTGTTCCCCTGGGAAAATATGAAAAACGTCCAGTCCCCCTTATTTTTCAGTATGCTTACAGCAGTCCGTCAGTATATAATTGCCATCCATGTCTATGCTTTCAAAAATCATAACCAGTGGCCCGTCAGTTAAGTATTCTGCACCACCTATGAAATCTTATGAGCTAAATCCTCATTTTGTGTCTAGGGAAGATTAAACTCAAAGAGCTCGATCCCCCTTGTATGGCTTTCTTCCCATCTTCTAACGGATCCTAGTTTTCTTTTGACCCTTCAAAATAAAGCCACCAGCTAGATTTTGACTGAAACGTTCCGGTAGGTTTTCAAATTGTACAACATATTCTATAGTAGCACTCGCTATATTTTAAAGGGAATCATTGCTGTCCATCTTACAAATGGTGCGTTGCATTAAGAGGAACCTTAAAAGTGGAGTACCCTACCATTGCTAAGATTGGTGTAACCCGTTAAGATTGAGTCTCCCTTCAAAATATTTTATTTGCTTTTGATTTTGAGCGGGCAAAACTCGGGCATGGGAGGTCCATATTGGTTAATCAGAATTAACCGAACTTGTGGTTTTGATTTATTGAGACAACTGGGATCAAGTTTTAAGTTTCTGTCCATCTCAACAACTAGACCCAATAGACTTTTCTGATCATAAGAGTTATCTAGCCCAAGTTTTGTCTTGATCTGTCATGATAACTCGAATTCAGCATTCAAATTGAACCTATGCAATAGAGCTAGCGATGATGTTTTCAATATATATTTATATACCACTAACTTATACAGTGAAACCCTGATTTTATTAATCCAGGAGGTAGAGGTTTCATTTCGAGAATGCATACTTCTTCCGTGGACTTTGTTAGACTGTACACATCATGCTGGATTGGAGTATGAAATAAGGTCGCATTCTTATTGTTCATGTTATTGCTTGAAGGTAATTCATGGAAACAAAGACAAAATATTTGTGGCAGCCTGGTTCCCTCGACTCGTTGAGATTGCTTCTTGTCACCAAAATAACAATTGATGCAGCGAGGCTTGTTTAAAGTTTGAGAAGGCGTTGTAGCTATCACAAGAATCAAGAATAAGGGAATATATTTTAGCTTGAAAAAAGAACAGGTTTTGGAAGATGCAGATTGCATCAGAATCAAAGGAAAATAAACACAGTAAAGAAAGTGAAGCTTCATCCATTGGTGTGCACGAAAGATCAATTGCTGCTGCAATGGCATCGACTGAAAAGGTTATATTTTTTGGCAACACTTGACATCATTTTTAATGTTCTTCTCTTTGATAATCACAATATTAAGATTGGTATATGATGTTTTCTTGTGCGTTTTTGTCTTCCTTCACTGCTCAGTGACAATTTTTTCCAAAATTGACCAGCTGCAGGTTTGATGCTTATATTGGCCATTATGGTTTTTTTTTGCCAACTGGTGCCTCACGAATTGAATTTCTATGGGGTACTGTAGTTTCCATTTAAAATGCTTTATATACTGCTAGACAAACTTATAAACACATCTGGTGAGAGAATAGGATACTCAGTCATCTGAGGAACAAAGATTGCCAAGACAAATTCAACCATAGATATTGCCCATAATTGAAAATCAATAGATCCAGAACTGATTTAGAATTTTAGAGAACATTATTCATCTCATGTACCTGGTAATGGTAAATTCTATGCAAACGTAGAAAGTCTCCATAACTGCAATCTCTTCCCGGCAATTGTAGCTTTTGTTCACATCCTTACATGATACATATGCTTTCTGTGTTCTCAGACCAATCTGATTTTGTGTATATCTGGAACCATTACATAAATCTGAATCTCATGGTTGTCATTCTGAATGATGGGTTTACATAATTTATTTTTGCCATCTTTGGATGTACGGCAGGTCTTCCTATGTATTGATTTTTTGAATAGTTGTGCTTGTTTGTTATTGATTAAGCTTTACACCAATCACTGAACAAACTGTAGAGCTTCCTGCAGCTGGTAGAAAATCTGCAAGCACATCATTTGTGACATCACTCTTGTATATGTGGTAAACACAAAGATAAAGGAAACAGCTAAGGCAAGCCGAAAAATATTGTCAGCGTAACACTGGAGAGACTTTGTGTGTCGCATTGCAAGGACTTTTTCCTATCAAAATTTCTTTGAAACTTGAGGCAGAAAGTTCATTCACCAATAACATATAATGTTAGTCATATGCCATCCTTGGTGAATTTGACACATTATAATGTTCTTTTGAAATTCTTCTGAGGACGAGTTACTTCAAATAGGAAAAGGATAAGATATGCTGTAAAAAAAACTTGCAACGAAAGTAGCATTCTTAAATACCAAGCAGATGACCTGCTTTTGTAAACGACAAAAGCATTATTCTCTGTAATATATGCGAACGCAAAGCTTAGTTAAGGTTATACTAATTTGGTCTTTGTCTGGATCAAAACAGAGGATGCTAAACATACAAACAACCTCCTCTACTTCTGGTTAATGCTATTTTGTTGATGGCTGAGATGGGGGGTTTCTTTAGTTACTCCAAGTACACTTCATCTTCTTGTGTTTAGGTTCACTCTATTATTCATCTATCTATCAATTGATCCACACACACACATACTCGCATATATGTGTATCTTCATATATTTGGTCAAATAAGTTCTGAGCTTAGGTCATATTTGAGCGCAGTCCCATATTTGCTTTAAAGGAAACAAAGCAAAGCCTAAATGATTTCTAGAACTTTTATTCAATCTGTAACATGAGGAAGAGATAAGGCACTTACGGGAAACAGATTGTTGGTGACCTGCATTTTATAGAAATTCTTTACAGCTCCCTGTTTGTATGATGCTAAGAATCACAGATAAAAAATGGATTGAAATTTAATATTCTTGCTGTCTTTGTTGCAAACAACATGCCTTCGTTGTATTGAATATAAATGACACTGCATATTGCCTATCAATACAAAGTCATGGGAACATCAATCAAATCTCACACTTGCAATGATGGTCATCTGCCCAAAACTAACAATTCAGTACTTTTCAAAAAATTGTTAACAACTTAGGGTGCTTCGTGCCACTTGCCTCCCAATTAGCTCACAAAGTTATCGCAAGAATTTTTTGCTGCTAACCTTAGCAACTTCTCTAGATCTGAGCCCTATTAAACCATGAATTGCCGGCTCCTCAATCCATGCTATCAATGACTCTAGTAGGTAGTGCTTCTCATACTTGTTGTATGTAGTATACCTCATTAACCAAGATATATAATGAGAAACACATCTCAAGTATAATTCATCTAACATATCAAAATATATCACTTGAACCATTAAGCAGATCTATGCACTAAATGAGAACAGTAAAGAAACCTACTAATTCAGATATTCAGAAAACCCTAATATCTGCACGACACACATATACCACTAGTTGTAAATGAAGCTGATAAAGATCTTATTGCAGTCTAAAGTATAATACAATATGCTACAAACTCTCTCTCGATTGACTTTATATATGTAGTTGCACATATAAATACATGCTGAGACATTCATCACACTATTCAGCTCTTTAATCTATTAACACTAAATTTGTACTTGTTATGTTGCTTGGTCTTGTACTTGGTGCAAGGTTGAAGGGAGCAATTTTGGAAGGAAAAGTAGCACAATTGGCTTTGTTACTGCTCAAACTAGCAGGGGTCCTAAAAGAGGATCCTTGAAGGGTTACTACTACGCTAAGGGCAACAATGGAGCGATAGCCCATTGTCACCTCGGCTAAGGCTCCCTACTCTTTACGGACTTTCACCGATGGGAGGAGAGCCATTATGATAAGGATCACGAAATGGATGGACCAATCATAGGGCGAGGGGTGATCCTAGAAGCCTATTCACAAGAGAGGCTCAAATATGTGGCTTGCTTGTCTTGGAAGACAAGATGGAAGGCTCTCTAGGAAGGGCTTGGGGAAAATTTCTGGGGCTAGATTTTGAGTATGTGCCTTATAAAAGAGATCCCTAAGCCCTATAATTCTTGTGGAAACTTGGGTTCCAGGTGATATTTGAAGAATTAACTTTGATAGTGCATGGGACCACACGGGACCAAGTGGACCCGAGGTTCAGTGAAGGGGATAGGATTTAGCAACCAATGATATGCTTGACCTAATTAGGAAGGGGTAAGGGATCGAGGAATGAATTTTCAATGAAAGGCAATGTAAGGATCCCAATGAGGTTTCTAGCCTAAGGGAAACCAAGGGCAAGAATTGGTCTTCGAGCCAGGGCTTGCGATATCTCAAGATCTCATCGTCGGAATCTCATGAAATTTGGAGGGCTTCTTGAGGACATATTAATGCAGTTGTGGACCAATAATCAAAGTTTTTGGATGGCTAGATCATGAGATAATTGATGCCCTAGGTGACCTAGAGGACTAGACCTAGAGAAGACGAAAGGGGAGAAGAAAATGGGTTTAAGGTGATCACTTTTGGGTGGACCAGTGCCTAATCCTTTGGGGAGATTGGAGTCAGGTAGAATTATGAGTATGGACCTTTGAATTTTCTAGGTCAAGAAGGCCTCAAAGACAACTTTGCTTGGCACTAGGGCAACAAGAAAAACAACTTCAAAGACTTATACTTTGTTTTGCAAGATAAATGGCTTGTCAAGATGAATTTTAGTAATGAAACATCCCTAGGAACATTCATTAATTATACATGGCCCATACATGAAGTATTCACTATCCAAAAACAAAATTTCCACAACTTCATATAAGAGATGCAACAAATAAACCCTAGTATAGCAAAATCCCAACAACAATGTATATGACAAAATTAGAAAGAAAGAATAGCATTAAAATGTACTTATATGTATAATAATATATCCAACCATCCAAAAACTTGCCATCAAGAAGCTCCAAAACATATGAAAATTATCCAAACATCAAAATTCATTCCATGCTCCAAAAATTTGTCCTCCAAGAAGGATAGCAAAAATCTCTAAAGGGAACTAGTTCCAAATCCAAGTGATGATGCTAAAATGAATCCTCACTTCTATTTATACACTTCTAATGAGTTTGATTTAGCTACTTGGGCCTACATTAGCCCCTAAAATAAAATAATGTGCAAAATAACTAACTTTTGGTGACAAGTCCACCAAACTAGCTCATAAACAAAATAATAAGCCTCTCAAGAGGTCGAATGATCAACAATACATGTCGTTGGGCCTTATAAGAAGCTTGATGAAGTCCATAAATGCCACAATGATGAATATGACTCCCAAAAGTAGTGGACAAGGGGTTGGCCCCTTGTTCTCCGAATAATAAACCTGTGGTGCTCCCAATGGGTGTGAGGGCACACAAGTGACCTCATGGGTCTCCAAGTAGGTCGAAGATGCTTGTAGACCATTTGTAAAGGTTTAGATGATGGTTTAAGTGATGCCACATCAACATACAAGTCCTGGGTCATCTGCCAAGTGCATGGTACAACTGTGGGGCCGATTGGACATGGTGAACCAGGTGCATCTTCTTTGTCCAATAGGTGAATCTCGAGCAATCCTTGAACATCTATGGGGATCCATGAAGTGATGTCTACTGCCGTGGAGGCCCATAGCTTTCAACACACACCCTACATGTGCCAATGTAGCCCTCTAGAGGGTTAGGACCCCGTTTGTTAAGTTTAGGTATGTTCTATGCTAGAGCAATTTATTTAAATTTTCACAGTTAGCAAGGACATCAACATTACGATAAACTGCAGATATAACATAAATACAAAACGCAGAAGACAAGCCAAGACAAGAGGACACACGATATGGCGCGAGCCAGGGACAAACCCCACAATGTGTGGGGAAACCCTTTGATCAAATCTTCTTTTATCTTCAAAGTTCAGCAGAGAAAGAGAGAGAGAGTACATTTATAACAGAAGTCAACACTTTGACTTATCTAGATCTAGCATAGATCATTTCGTATAATGATGAGATCAGTTGAAGACATTCTGCTTCACTTATCCATTTCGTCCATTTACACCTTATCGTGGACCACCATCTCATCTGCTTTCATCATCATGCTGCCCATTAATCTGCATCTTCCATCATTATGCAACCCTATTCATCATCCTGCTGCTCACGCCCATTATGCTGCATCATACATCATCGTGCAGTCTCATTGATGTTGCCTCATACATCAGCTTGCAGTCTCACTGTCTAATGATGTTGCCCTTTGAATCATCGTGATCATGTTCATATACATATATATGATACTTGTCACTGTTCTTTGAAACATGTTGAAACTGCCGTATGCTATGGATCTCTTCATTGAACCCTTATCTCATCATCGAGTCATAGCTGGGCTGCATTTGTCATAACAATCATTGATCCGAGAGAATAGGTCATTCACTGTTATCCAATGACTAGTCTGCTATAGAACTGCCACCGAGATTAAGACTGCTGCTTGTTATACCATGATTGTTTATGTCGAGAATGGATAATCTTTAGTTCAGCGGTTCCTTAACCTATCCGAGGACGCAGCCAAACCCTAGATCTATCCCACATAAAATGCGGATTCATTTTATTTATGAAACAAACTTGACTGCGGTTCCATTACCTTGACTGTAGCTTCATTATTCTTACGGTAGCTCCATTATTATGACTGCGGCTTCGTTGTCCTGTGCTCTGCGTATAAGTGTCTTAATGACCAGTGTATTAGGCCTGCGTGGATGTGCCATGATGTATAGAGATCTGCGTATGACAGCGTTTACTATGATGTTGTGCGTATGTTGTCTTTATGACAACGTTTGCCTGTATAGAGCAACATTTACCATGATGCTGTGTGTATACCATGATGCGTATATCAGGTGTATAGATCTCAGATACATCATGTATAGAGATCTGCGTATACATGACAGTGTTTGTACAGCGTGTAATCCATGTGAGAACTGTGTATAGATCTATGAACAGCGTAAGAGTGTCTTGTCTCCATGTCTACGTTCCTCATCATGCACAACGTATAAGTCTCCATCATGATCTGCGTATATGATTTCATGAATAGCGTAGATGTTTCAATGAACAACGTAGATGTTTCCATGACCTGTGTATATCTGCGTAGATGTCTTTATGACTGCAGCTATTTCAGGCATCACGTTGACTGCATTTTACATCTGGACAACGTGGTGTAAGTGGCTTCTTCATAGCGTGTTAGGATCTGTTCTTGACAGTAATAAATCTTTAGCTGCGTAGATCAACCTGCGGCTAGGGCATCATCATAAGGCTAGCGTAATACTCTTGGTGCCTCACTCCTTCTCCAAAAACCCAAGACGTGGAGAGGAGGAGATCACTCAAGAATGTGTGTCACAATTGACATCAAAACTCTTCTATTTATACTAAAGTGAAGATGATGAATAGACATGACGTTTGGGCTTCTAGAGCCTACACAAGTGTTGGTAGGCTTGGTAATAAATATATAAACAAAATAAATTCATATCTCCATAAATACTTATCGGAATCGGATGATCTTTGGATCAATCCTACACCTCTCGACGAGAGGGATCCAAT
>APFE030943787.1:286730-315273 GCA_000404065.3 Pinus taeda | reverse complement strand
ATTTGCCCAAACCCTTTCTTAGTATTGGAGATCTCATGTGCCCCAACCTCTCCACCAAATTTCGTGGCTAGAGCACATCCGATGCTACCACAAATCAACACTCCCTCTTAGCGAGGACTGTGCTCTAGCAATACTCCTCACTGAGTATTACTCTGATCATCCGACATCGGTCCGTGCGTTGATGCTAGGCCTGGTGCCCACCATCCTCTGCACTACTGTATCCTGTACTGCTGCCCATGGTTCTGCCACTGCCACTGCTGCATCCATATGATAGCTCCCTCTGCATCTGTATTGCTGCTGGTCCTTTCTCCCAACACTGCATCCGCACTGCAACTCCTCTCATCATGCTGCCTACTACTGCAATGCAACTCAGTTACTGAGAAGTAAGTAACTGATCTCCCAACCCTGACCTCTCTATTGGGCTAGAGACCCTCCTGACGCTGAAGCTCCCTCTGCCGCTGACCAGTGCTCCCTCTTTGACCTCTACACTGCTGCAACAACTCTCTGCATCTCGCACCATTGCACAACTCTCCGTGCCATCCTGCACTGGTGCAACACTCCCGTGCCTCTCGCACTGCTGCAGCCTGCTAGCCTTGCACTGTGTCGGGACTCCTACACTGTAGCTCTCTCTGCTGCTCCATCCGCATCCATCTCTACCCACATCAGTTAGTCCTGCTACTCCTCTTAGGGGCTCCCGTAGCAAGGCCTAATCCAAGAGGTTGGGTACCTTGAGGATTCTGCCCCTCATCGCCTGTAGTCCGCCTGACTACAACTCGATGTCTCCCCACTTTCGCTCAAGTGGTGCGTGTGCACTCATGGCACAATCATCGTTTGTCTCCACTTCCTTCTCTGCCCTTTTCTGGCGCTGCTTAGTCTTGGAAGACTCTGCCTTACTCTTCTTCCTTGGACACTGGGTCGCATAATGACCCAACTCCCCATAGTGGAAGCACTTGGTCTTGGAGATATCTTTCTTCTTCCGCTTTTCTTGCTTTCCCTCAGATTCTAGGGCAATATCTTCCTCCTCCTGCTTGACTTTGATCCCCTTACTGTTGCTTCCCGCCTTTGATTGCCGTTTGATCTCTTCTTGGCGAAGAGTCACCCACATCTCATCCCAAGGTGGAAGTGTTCCTCTGCCCAGTATACTTTGGACAAATACCTTCCAGTCTTCTGAGACAACATTCAGGGCTGTCCTCACCATCAATTCCTGATCCGGCGTGGCCTCTATAACAGTCAACTGATCTCGGATCTCATTCAGTCCTCCGAGGAAGGTGTCAATTGGTTCTCCCTTCTTCATCTGATATGACCTCAGCGGATTTTCTAGTAACATTCTTCTCTGCACAGAAGTGTGTTGGTACAATTTCTTAAGGTCCTCCCACATCTCATATGCCGTTTCCTTCTCGGTAATGTGTGGTACTACATGGTCCTTGACCCTGTCAAAGATGATGCTCTTGGCCCTCGCCATTGCCTCATCGTACTTGTCGTTATCATTTGGGTCGACTGGGATAGCTATCGTCTTCAAGGCGAAGTGCTTGACATGATTTTTGTCAAGTACAGATAAGATTTTGGCCTTCTAGACTGCGAAGTTTGATGCTCTATCCAGCCTGCCTTGGTCTCTTACTTCGTGTAGTGCCGTGATGCTCTTCTACTTCCCTCCTGGAAGTTCTTGATCTGACTCCCTCTGAGTCTTGATTTCCCTCCTGGAAATCCTTCTGCAGATGTCGAGATGCCCCCTACTCTGATTGTCTGTGCAACTAGACCACTGATCTGGGTTTCTCGGCTAGAAACCCTCAGTAGCAACTCCCTCTGCTTGGCCTTGCCCTGTCAGGTACTGTTCTGACTATAGTACCTCACCAACTCCACTCTGCAATGTTCCCACAGCCTTCTAAACCCCAACAACTTGAAGGTGAGAGCTCCTAGGCTTTGTGCAATCCTGGCACCAGCAACCGAGCTCCTCAGCCAACTGCGTCAGCCCTCCTAGCTTATGCGTGGCTTTGCGTGAGGCTTCCTTTGCCTCCCTTAGCCTCTGCGCTGCCTCTTCCCGGCTCACCTTTGATGACGCAGGCACTGCATCACCCTTCCCTTGTTGTTGCTCTGCTAGAAACAACTTCTGTCACTCAGGACAACTGTTTTTTGTTGCTATTGCTCTGCTCGGCTGATGCCCTCAGTTCTCCTGTGATTTGCAACCACCCTCTGATACCATGTTGAAGTTTCTAAGTTTACTAGTTAGAAACCCTCCATGCACTTTACTGATTTATTCCTACCTACTTGTTCCATTACTTAACAAGTTATTTACAATGTAAATACTGAAAATAAACACTAGTGCATGCTCAACATATTACAGATCATCAACTGAAAGAAACAGAAACAATCACACCAAATGACACTATTATTTTTGGAACAATGTCCTCGAAAAAACCTAATGCGGGAAAACCGATGCGGCTATTTGAGGGTTTTCTAATTAAGCAATTTTAGAGTACAATCTGGCTGCCAAATCCGGCTTACCCAACAGAGAATTTCCTTGGCAGTAGTACCTCTCAATTTGAGACAAATGTCCCGATTGAAACCCTGGATAAACCTTCCGACAACATCTCAGCTCCAATTTGCCCCAGAAACCCCAGCGTCTGCCTTTCTGGACTGCGTTAGCCTCTCTTTGCCCAACACTGGCCTTGTGTCACCACGAATGGGCCTGTGCCAGCCTTAGGAGGCCATGCATCAGCCTTCTGGCCCTCTGCGTCAGCAAAGCTAGCCTCTCTGAAGCACTGCGCAACTCCCAGCTGCCTCTGTGTGGCACTGCGTGAGTCCTGGCTGCTACTGCGTCACTTTCTCTAGCTCCTGCGATGCTCTCTCGACACTATCTTTGCCTCTCTGTATTCAATGCCCCTCAGCTGCAACTTTGATCACTGATTCTATCTCTATTAGTAAACCTCGCTCTAGAGAATAGAATCACTGATCACTCTGGTGTATTCTCCAAGTGACCCTCAAGCCCCCTTTTATACTTTTCTCGTTGACATATCAATGGCCGAGATTAAGTCCCTAATCAATGATTAATATTAGATCTGGCTTGATCCATGTCTTTTGGACCATTCTAACACAATTTCATATTAATCCACATTAATATTTTAATTTCCCTAAGTTTAGACTTAGGGACTCTATTAAAAACAATAATTATTTTAATATCTCCTGAACTGTTTAGGATTTGCCCAAACGCTTTCTGGGTATTGGAGATCTCATGTGCCCCAACCTCTCCACCAAATTTTGTGGCTAGAGCACATCCGATGCTACCACAAATCAACACTCCCTCTTAGCGAGGACTGTGCTCTAGCAATATTTCTCACTGAGTATTACTCTAACCATTCGGCATCGGTCCTTGTCCTGATGCTAGGACTGTTGCCCACCATCCTTTGCACTGTTGTATCTTGTACTGTTGCTCATGGTTTTGCCACTGCCACTGTTGCATCTATACGACAACTCCCTTTGCATCCGTGCTGTTGCTGGTCCTTTCTCCCAACATTGCATTCGCATTGCAACTCCTCTCATCATGTTGCCTATAGCTGCACTGCAACTCAGTTACTGAGAAGTAAGTAACTGATCTCCCAAATTTGACCTCTCTGTTGGGCTAGAAACCCTCCTGATGTTGAAGCTCCCTCTGCCAGTGACCAATGCTCCCTCTCTGACCTCTGTGCTGCTGCAACAACTCCCTGCATCTCACACCGTTCCACACCTCTCTGTGCCATCCTGCATTGATGCAACACTCTCGTGCCTCTCGCACTGCTGCAGTGTGCTAGCCTTGCACTGTCTCGAGACTCCTGCACTGTAGCTCTCTCTGCTGCTCCATCCGCATCCATCTCTACCCACATCAGTCAGTCTTGCTACTCCTCTTCGGGGCTCCTGTAGCAAGGTCTAATCTAAGAGGCTGGGTACCTCGAGGATTCTGCCCCTCATTGCCTATACTCCACCTGATTACAGCTCGATGTCTCCCCACTTCTGCTCAAGTGGTGTGTGTGCACTCATGGCATAGTTATCGTTTGTCTCCACTTTCTTCTCTGCCCTTGCCGGCGCTGCCTTAGTCTCAGAAGACTCTTTCTTACTCTTCTTCCTTGGACACTGGGTTGCATAATGACCCAGCTCCCCACAGTGGAAGCACTTGATCTTGGAGAGATCCTTCTTCTTCCGCTTTTCTTGCTTTCCCTCAGATGCAAGGGCAACATCTTCCTCCTCCTGCTTGACTTTGATCCCCTTATTGCTGCTTCCCGCCTTTGACTTTCGTTTGATCTCTTCTCGGCAAAGAGCTGCCCACATCTCATCCCAAGGTTGAAGTGTCCCTCTGCCCAGTATACTCTAGACAAATACCTCCTAGTCTTTTGAGACAACATTCAGGGCTGTCCTCACCATCAATTCCTGATCCGGCATGGCTTCTATAGCAATCAACTGATCTCGGATCTCATTCAGTCCTCCGAGGAAGGTGTCAATCGGTTCTCCCTTCTTCATTTGATACGACCTCAACTGATTTTCTAGTAACATTCTTCTCTGCACAGAAGTATGTTGGTACAATTTTTTAAGGGCCTCCCACATCTCATATGCCATTTCCTTCTCGGCAATGTGTGGTACTAAATGGTCCTTGACCCCGTCAAGGATGATGCTCTTGGCCCTTGCCATTGCCTCCTCGTACTTGTCGTTATCATTTGGGTCGACTAGGATAGCTATCGTCTTCAAGGTGAAGTGCTTGACACGATTTCTGTCAAGTACGGAGAAGATTCTGGCCTTCCAGACTGCGAAGTTTGATGCTCTGTCCAGCCTGTCTTGGTCTCTTACTCTGTGTAGTGCCATGATGCTCTTCTATTTCCCTCCTGGAAGTTCTCAATCTGACTCCCTTTGAGTCTCGATTTCCCTCCTGGAAATCCTTCTGTCGATGTTGAGATGCCCCCTACTCTGATCGTCTGTGCAACCGCACCACTGATCTGGGTTTCTCGGTTAGAAACCCTTGGTAGCAACTCCCTCCTCTTTGCCTTGCCTTGTCAGGTACTATTCTGACTACAATACCTCACCAACTCCACTCTGCAATGTTCCCACAACCTTCTAAACCCCAACAACTTGAAGGTGAGAGCTCCTAGGCTCTGTGAAATCCCGGCACCAGCAACCCGGCCTCCTCAGCTCACTGCGTCAGCCCTCCTAGGTTCTGCGTGGCTCTACGTGAGGCTTCCTTTGCCTCCCTTAGCCTCTGTGTTGTTTCTTCTTGACTCACCCTTGATGACGCAGGCACTGCGTCACCCTTCCCTTGTTGTTGCTCTGCTAGAAACAACTTTTGTCACTCGGGACAACTGTTTTCTGCTGCTATTGTTCCACTCGGCTGATGTCCTCAGTTCTTCTGTGATCTGCAACCACCCTCTGATACCACGTTGAAGTTTCTAAGTTTACCAGTTAGAAACCCTCCATGCACTTTACTGATTTATTCCTACCTACATGTTTCGTTACTTAACAAGTTATTTACAATGTAAATACTGAAAATAAACACTAGTGTATGCTCAACATATTACAAATCACCAACTGAAAGAAACAGAAGCAGTCACACCAAATGACACCGTTATTTTTGGACCAATGTCCCCGGAAAAACCCAATGCGGGAAAACCAGTGCAACTATCTGAGGGTTTTCTTATTAAGCAATTTCAAAGTATAATTTGGGTGCCAAATCCGACTTACCCAACAGAGAATTTCCTTGGTAGTAGTACCTCTCAGTCTGAGACAAATGTCCCAGTTGAAATCCCGGATAAACCTTCCAGTAGCACCTTAGCTCCAAGCTACCCCAGAAACCCCAACGTCTGCCTTTTTGGATTGCGTAAGCCTCTCTCTGCCCAGCGCTGGCCCTGCGTCACCCTAAATGGGCTTGCATCAGCCTCGGGAGGTCCTGCGTCAGCCTTCTGGTCCTCTGCATTAGCGACGCTGGCCTCTTTGAAGCATTGCGCAGCTCCCTTGCCTCTACATGGCCTTGTGTGAGCCCTGGCTGCTACTGCGTCACTCTCTTTGGCTCTTGCGCTGCTCTCCTAACACTATCTCTGCTCCTCTATCTCTCTGTACTAAATGCCCCTCAGCTGCAACTCTGATCACTGATTCTATCTCTCTTAGCAAACCCTGCTCTAGAGAATAGAATGACTGATAATTGTGGTGTATTCTCCAAGTGACCTTTAAGCCCCCTCTTATACTTTTCTCGTTGACATATCAACGACCGAGATTAAGTCCCTAATCAATGACTAAGATTAGATCTGGCTTGATCCATGTCTTTTGGACCATTCTAACACAGTTTCATATCCACATTAATATTTTAATTTCCCAAAGTTTAGACTTAGGGACTCTATTCAAAATATTAATTATTTCAATATCTCCTAAACTGTTTAGAGTCTGCCCAAACCCTTTCTGGGTATTGGAGATCTCATGTGCCCCAACCTCTTCCCCAAATTTCGTGGCTAGAGCACATTTGACACTACCACAAATCAACAGATAGTAACATTCTATTGGTAAGTTTTGGGCTTATCTTAGATGATCCGATTCATTGTATGAGCTAAGAATTTTCTCTTAAGAAATATATCGAGTTTGCAGGCTCCCCAACCCTTGGGCTCCAAGTTCACAGGTTGTGGGCAAAGGCTGACTTTGTTTGGGCACTAGAAATTTTATGTTGGTTTTTTACTTCGCTAAGGTTGTGGTTAACACCTATTTTTCGAAATACATCGAGCTATTGTCATTATCATAAAAAAATTATTCTTCAGAAATTCACTCAAGCATTGAATATTTATATATTTGTAAATATATTTTTGTAGAATAATTTTTTGTAAATTAGTTTTCTAACCCTTGTATTTTTTTTTTTTTTTGTTAAGCTTGGCAGGTCCATCCATTTTCTCTTATATATTAGGCAAATTTACACCACACAGATTGACTGGGTGGCCTCAACTTGCCCCGAGGGGAAACCAAGTCTGTTGGCTACCAGTCAGTGTTATACGCCATCCAAAAAAAAATTGCTTTAGTCTTTCTGGCCAAGCTAGATAAGTCTCAATCTCATGTCCAAATACTACATAACTATAATAACTAGCATATGCAACAGGAAACTTAAAAGCTAACTGCATAAACAAAAACTAAGCATGAGGAATCTAGTCTTTCGGCTCTTTCTGCTCATCGGAGATAGAGGCTACAGGAGTAGGATCTTCGGCAGTTGCCCTTTGCATTCCATACAACTCCAGGATGCAAGGGATGTGGTGGTTGATTCGATCCATCCTGATGTCCTGTTTGTGCAACTGAAAGAGGATTTTTTCCATATCTTTTTATAACTGGGCAGACCCTGCACTGTGACCGCCATCCCTACAGAGATTTGTTCCATCGCTTTGCCAAGAAAACTTTTCATTACGAAATACAAGTAAAGGGTGTGTTTCAACTGCATAATTCTACCACGGGTATTCCCTAGATCAGGGACCATTGTCCTCCAGTCGTCGATCTCTTCCTCTGGTTCACTTTCCTGTTTTATCTTCGCTTCCTAGTCTTCAATCAGTTTCTGAATTCCTTCGTCCGTCTCATCTCGGTATGTCGCTGCTGCCTCTGCTATGAAGTGCTTGACAGGCTTACGACCCCTGCGAGCTTCCAACGTGCTCGACCCCTTGTTTTCCTAGTGGGTCGTGCCTCTCCTACCTCGACCACGCCCTCTCGTTGCTCTAGCCATAATTTGTGCAGTGATGCCCTGTGGACAGTCAAATGAAGTTAGGTTCGTCAACCCTTGTGAATCATCCCATTGTCGCTGTTCATACAGTGCCTCTCTTCCATGCTTCACCATCTGCGGGTTAAGGTAGCCCAGAGCCCACATGTGGCCAAGGGAATTGGGTTTTAGACTCGTCTCCCAGGGCTTCTCAAAGTGCCCCTCCCCCTTGCTATGGTGTAATCGCTTGTCATCCCGCTGCATCTGGAGCCAAGCCCTCAGGCCCGTCCAGAGCCTAGCTCGGCACTTGCATTTATACCCGCTTTCAGCTCCCTCGGCTAGCAAATGTTAGCCATGGTTATGCTTGCCCCTCTGTCCTGAATACCGCCCAGGGTCCCTAGCTTTGCCCTTAATACCATGCAGGTGCCCATTTTCCCAGGGTTTTCTCAGCGTTCTACTGTCATGGCTGATATCCCGACCCCCTGCACCCAGCCCCCCAGGAATGTCAAACCCGCTATCTGCTATTCCCTGGTCTGAGTAACTAGGTATAGGCTTGCGTATCTTCTCGGCCCACCATTACCAGTTCCGCTGCGAAGATTCTGGTTCGAATGGGATAAAAACAAAACGCAGAGTCAAGCCATGACACCCCCTTTCCTCCCCTAGTTTCTCCCATGCAACACTACTCCCCATTGGGACGACCTCTTGCCCCTCCCTTCCCCCCAGCAAAACCCCAACCATATCATGTAATTGATACATGAACCCAACCAGAGCATGGAATTGATACAAGAGCGAGACTGAATTACATACCAAGAAACCGTTTCTTGTCCGCAGCCAAGGTGCCTTCGTCCCTCTCCAGGGACCAGCTCTGAGTCGCTTCCCGTCTCCACAGCTGCTCTCACTTGCCCGGCACATCGAATGCCTTAACCTTCTCCGCCACCCTTTCTTATTCCTTCCTCCGCCACCTTGCCAGCCCACTGTCCATGCATTCAAATCAAAGGACACCGCACCCCCTGCCTTGAGCATGTGGGGGACGACGATAGTTATGGTCTTTGTACAGTCCATATCACATCCCAGCCTGTCGCCTCTAACACCGTTTCTCATCCCTATCGGGAGTCTAACTCTTGTATTTTTAATCCTAACCCATTTTAATTTTTGTATAGTATATGGGGTTTTGAAATATATATATATATATATATATATTGGGTATTTGGGTTTCTATTCTAAATTTGTTTTAGGATTGAGGAAGAAATTGACATTGGAGACCTCAAAAACCCTAGATGTGTATGGTTTTTAGGATATTTTTGTAGGTTGCTTATTTTCAAATCGGGGAAAAACCCATTTTCTGAAGGCCCTAGCCCTCACCCAATTTAAAAGGCTAGTGTTTGGGACTTATTTTGCAAGCATTAAGAAGACCATGAGTCCTACGAGGGCTAGCTCTCATTGCAAATAAATGTTTCTTCAAGGGATTGGCATTTTATCTCTAACAGTTTGTTTTGCAGCGATTTTGGGGTTAACATTGTGTTTTTAGGTGGTCACCTTCATTGGAAGTTTTCCTAGCCATCTACAAGGTCCCAAGGCCTCTTGGTTTTCTCTTTAACCTTCTTATTTCACCTCTATCCTAAAATTGAATTTTGAAGTAATTTATGACAACAATATAATTAAGGCCTAAACACACTTTTTAGAAGTCTAAGTTCATCAATAAATCACCTAAGACATTTATAATTAAAGTTGAATTTGAGTGCATAGAAGTGATTTTTTGTGGATTGTTGAGTAAATTTCAGATCTGATATGTTTGCTACAACCACCTAAAAACACTTGCAGCAGTCATAAAAGTTTGATCTTTGGGTTTTGAGCTAACTTTTTGTGAGTGCAGGCGATTTCTCTCACATCTCCAAACTTTGCATAGGCCATTAGGATTTGGGGTTTGTTTCTATTGCCTTCATCTCTCATTTTAATTGACTGCATAATTTATATCAGATATGATATATTGAAATAACAGTGGCATAATCATCATAATACAAGCCTAAAGAACCCACACATTAAGCTAATAACTCATACAAAGCATCAAGAATAAATTACAATGGTTTGATCTATCAATTTTATTGTTTTATGTTGGCTGTCATATAATTTTCAAGGTCTGATATAATTGTTACAACAGTGTATTCAGGGCATAAAACACACATAAAATAAGCCTAAATTCATTAACAAGTCACTCAAGGCATTGAACATTAATCTTGTGGTTAAATTTATTGCATATAAGTTATTTTTTGAGGACTGTTGGACAATTTTCAAATCTAATATGTTCGCTACAACCATCTAAAATAAAATAACAATGGCATCATAGTTGAATTGCAAGCATGTTTCATCATTGGGAAATCATTGGCATTGGTTGGAATTGCATTTATTTGCATATCTTGTCACTTCTTGAGGGCTGTCATAAAAATCAGAGGTCTGATATATGCTGCATAAGGTTTGATATAAACATTGCAGTGGTGTCAAAAATGGTTGACAATCATCTAAATTCACTTGGCATTTGTTCCTTACATCCTCGCTACTCAAGTCAATTGATAATCATAATTGTGATAAGAAATATTCTTGTGGTAATTTGGAAGAATTGCTAATTGTGTTTAAGCTCTCGATCTTGTGTATCTAATTGACACATTGGCACTCTATTATTATTGGTCATTATCTAATTGGCATTATTATTTCATGAGCAATTGTCTTGATCTTAACAACATCTTGGCGCTTTCTATCTTGTGTCATTGAGCATTCTTTCTTTTAGCGAAGATAGTCATTACATATTGATTAAGTACTTCATCGTTTCAAATTGAATAATGTTGTGATTTATCGCTAAGTACTTAAGACATTTAACAATATCACTAAAAGCATCTTACATCTTGCATTTACGTTAAGGATTAGATTGCTCTAATTTACCTCCAAGCATAAGCTTGGTTGATAGAGAGATAGGACCACCTTTCTCTTCTAGCTTGAGGCGTCTAGAAACTCTTTAGTGGTTAACACGGTGATCTTATAGTTGTCAGAGCCACAGTCTCTGTAGCGCCGGAGGCACTGGGTGGTTGGAAGACAAACGGAGGTATCATTAATCAATCCTCTGCTTACTTCCTGTTGGCTTTTATCCCACGACCTACTTTAGAGACTAGTTCCAAAACAATTAAGAGGAAGGTTACATTTAGAATAAACATCTAACTTAAAATCAACCAAGATTTTGCATTTCACCTAGCTTGTAGAATTGGTGTTTCATCTAGGTTAGCGAAGCATCCAAACAACGATTGTTCATCCAGTTACTTGGCATTTAATTGGTAACAAGCAAGAAGTTGACTCCATAAGGCACTGGTTTCACATTCAAATCTAATCTAATCTTTAAATCCTGCTAAAATTAACCAAGTAGCTAGGCGATTCAATCATGTCTTCCAGACTCGTTGGTTGCCAAATTGTCCTTCATCTTCACATTTCCATAGGGACTACCCCCCATAGCCTAATGTTGGGAGATAGCTAGAACGGAGAGGTCAGGGATTAGAGTGATAGTCCTCGACATGAGTCGTTGTCGTAGTGCTTGTACAATATGAGCGACAACAGTTCCCACCTAAAAAAGGTATGTTAGTCGTATGCAATTAGTGTGGTTTGTAGAATTGGTTGTATAACTGCAAATTTAGAGTGTGGAAGGCTCCGTGCAATGGTAGATCACTATTTAGGGTGTCCAAAATGGTGAGTTGGAACTTGGAAGAGTATCTAACAACATCATGCGTTTATAGATGGATAACATGACATATTTTCCTATAATTTTGTCTTGCCTTAAGTACCCTGATATCCAATAGGCTCCCATGTTTTTAGAATTTCAATTTCTTAATGTTGTTGCAATTCACGACACCCTTCACTTATTCAACTTGATTTGTTTGTAAAATGACTAGAATTGATGAGCTATTAGAGTTATTGAATACTCTAATACTCTCTATTATTGATCGCATGGTTAAAATTGACAAAGCCACTCTTGTCGATGTTTGAATTTGTTTACAAGATGCACGTGACAAAATAGAGTTTCTCTAGCTTAAATCACAACTCCAATGATGTTGACACCTAAGCTTTGGGATTAGGAAATTCATGTAAAGATTGTAAATAGGAAAATATAGAAGGTGAAGAGACATTGGAATTTGAATTCTAAGAGTCTCCCTCACAATGTATATATCAATAATTTCTTAATGCAAATCTCACAATTCATTCGGAGTTACACAAACCTGGCCTGACATGGTATCAAAGCCATAGGTCCAAAATTAGCCTCCTTTTGCATGTAACTCTTGCTATTCTCTATCCTCTGTCCTTTGTCCCTTTGCATTGATCCTATCGAACCATTGAAGGGAGCAACATTCTGTTTGTTGTATTGCTCCTTTGCGTTGAGCGTTTGAAGCAACGTTGAACAGTTTGGAAGTGTGCATTGAAGGGAGATGGTGTGATGGTCGTTTCATTTTAATGGAATGTACGCTTGACTGTGAGTCTGGATCGTTGGCTTGACTGTGACTCTTGGTGTTGTGTTTGGTTGAATGTTGGTCTGCTATACGATGGCCTGAGTTTGTTGTGCATATGGTGCGATGTTTCTTTGGTATGAGCTTTCCATGTTGTGCTAAATTTATATATATGTTGAAAAGACTGTAAATGTTTATGAAATCCGTGAGTTATGAATTGGTGTAGCTGTTGGTTGCATTGGTGTGTTTGCAAATTGGGGATTGTATGTTATATGTGTGTTGAGTGTGATGAAATGTTGACTGCACATGGATGGTTTTTAAATGCTGGGTATAAATAGTCGTGCCCTGTCAACTTATGGTGCGTTCTCTTGCAAATACAACTCTCTGTTCCTAGGGTAGCTAGTCCTTTGAGCGTTGAAGCAATGTGTATTACGGTGAGTTCCATATCGTGAAGTATCATATGCCTCTGCGCTGAATGTAAATTGAATGCTTTGCATACTGTGCGTCATATGGTACATCAATTATGTGCGTTGGTTGAAATGGTTGTATATGGGTTGTGATGGGCATATATGGTATGAAAGTGTGGTATGGTACGTATGTATGGTATGCTATGGAAACTATGTTGATATATTATATGAGATATATCAGATGAGCGGTGGTATATATATACCCTGGGACAATTTATATGCATAGAGTATCCACATTAAAAGTATTGACATAGTATATTAAAGTTTTGTCATTTATAGATTAATTCAATTTCTTACATAAATAGAAGGGTTTGAAGAATGCTGGTCAAATAATTACAAAAAAAAGGGCAAACAAGAAGGCCGTGATTATTTTGGAAATTGAAAATAGATAGTCTTTTTTGATGATGCATTCACTCATCTCCATAGTTGGAGTAGTTCTCTCTAGCAAAGAGAACTACCATGAGTGGTCCAGGAAGATAAAACATACCCTGATTTTTAATGAGTTGTGGAAAGGAGTTTGTGAAGGAGGCAATCCTCCTGAAAAGCCCACTTCTGACAAAGAGCTCGCCATATGGGAAACAAAAACAACAAAACTTATGCCTTGATTACAACATCAGCCAATGAAGAGGTAAGTTGTTATATTATGCCATTCACAAATGCTTTTGAAGCATTAAAGAAGCTAAAGGATTTATATGACTCGCACTTTGAGCTTGAAGTTGTCCAATTAATGATCAAACTTTTCAATTTAGAATTAAAAGACGATGATCCCCTTGCCTTTGCCTCTGAAATAAGAGCCATTATGCATGATATAGAAGCCACTGATGTAAAAATGGATGTTCCTTTCACAACTTTTGTCAAGCCACTGTATCCCACTTATTCCCATATCTTGAGTCATTACAAGCTAGTGGCAAACTTAAGGATATTTCCTTTGACTCTCTTGTAGAGAAATTTGCTGAAGGAGAGAAAGCTTTTGGGAAGAAGAAGACAACTACTCAGTCTCTTGAAGAAGTTTTGTGCCTTGCACAGAAAGAGAAAAATCAGGCACAAGATTCTTCTAGAGGAAGAGGTGTCCGACGAGGACATGGAAAGAAAAATAATAGAGGTAGGGGACAGACATTACCATGGAGAAAGACCTGATCTCCATTGCATAAGGTGCAACAGAAATGGACATCATGCTTCCACATGTTAGCTCTCATGGGACAGGATTAGACAGGAAAGGGATGAAGAGAAAGGAAAATCATTACATAAAGGGAAAGGTAAATCACCCGAACCGGCTCATTATATTGTGGCACATTGCAATATTGGAGTAACTGAAGACTTATTTAATGCTTCACTTGCTTCATGGAAAGATGCATGGTTGCTTGATTCAGGAGCAACTTGCCACATGACTTCTAGAAGAGATATTTTTGAAGAATTCACTGACAATGTTGATAGAGTATTTTACAATGCAAACAAGTCAAAACTCGAACCATCAGGGCTTGGCACCATCAGGCTCAAATTTCCTGGTCTCCTAGACTTTCTTCTACATGATGCTCTCTACCTCTCGGAGTTGCAGAGAAACTTGTTGTCTTTGGTTCATATCCGCCAACAAGGACATTCCATTCACATATTTGATGGCAAGGTTGAGGTCAGAAAAGCATCAGACAACTCACTTGTCATGATTGGGATAGAAGAAGAAAGACTTTTGAAGCTACAAGGAACCATTGCTCGTGCACAAAATTTTGCATACAATTCTCAATTTGATGAAGGTACAATACCATCCAGTCTCTTATGGCATGCTAGATTTGGACTTATGAAATATGTCAGTCTTCGTTTATTGAAGAAAAATGGTGTTACTATTTCGCCTACCATTCCTAGGAAACTTAAACAATGTGATGCTTGTATCTTAGGAAAGCACAACAAACAGTGTTTTCATGATTCTCATTCTAGAGCACATAGAAAGCTTGAACTCATTCATTCTGACTTATGTGGCCCTATGCCCGTTCCTTATGCAAATGGTAATAAATACACGATGTCATTTATTGATGACTACACCAAAATGTGTTGGGTATATCTATTGAAGAACAAATCTAAAGCTTTTCAAACTTTCAAAAACTTTCATGCATGGATTGAAAATGATACACAATCTCCTATTGGCTCTATTTGTATTGATAATGGAAAAGAATATACTTAAAATGAATTTGAAAACTACCTTCATCAAAATAGGATCAAACATCAAACAACCATGCCTTATTGTTAGTTTTTGGTAGCATTGGACAAGTGTTCTAGTCTTGATTTGTGTTGGAGAGGCTAAAGAACATGAGATCTCCAAAACCCAGAAAATGCTTTGGGAGAAAGCACTTAGAGACAATTCAATTAAGTTAATTGATCAATAATTAAATATTTCCTAAGTCTAACTTAGGAAAATTGATAAATTCACAGTAATTAATTGAAAAAGATCAAGAAAGCTCTAGAGACTCACACAGATCGAGTTTGAGATGATCTTAGTTGCTGACGATGATTTGATCGTGGCTGTTGGTGATCCAACGAGAGATTATAAGAGCAAGTCGATGGGTAGAGGAGAAGACACATCGAGTGAGAGGGAGAGTGAGTTCCTTGGCAGATTGAGCTATCTAGTTGTAAAGATTAAGCATGAGAGAATTCGAGCCGGAGCATCAGTGATTGAGGGAACCACAACAAAGTTCCGGTGGAGTTGTAGTGTCAGAGAGCCATTAGAAGGAAGGCCGAATTGTTTTCTTAGTGAGGCTGCACAAAAGATTCAGAGGGATAGTTCAATTCAGCCAGAGAGGAGGTCGATTAAGGTGCTAGAGCCTGGAAAATTTCTAGGAGGCCAAGCGGGTCATCTCTAGAGGTAGATTCAGGCAAAGTGACAAATTCTAGGAAGTTCTAGAGGCAATGCGAGTAGAGCCTGCGCAAGCACTGTGCAGAGGCTCATGCAGAGGTAGTTTGAGCAGCTAGATTGAGCCAATTTTGGAGTTGGGATTAGTTGTGGAGTGAGACAATTTGTCTCACAAATATTTTGGTTAGATTATTTTGTTGGAGGATTGCCAATGAAGCATCCAAATTATTTTACTCAGATTTTATTGTTGCATATTAATAAAATAAACCCTCATCTGCTGCATCGGTTTCCCTTTGGGGTTCTCCCGGGGACAATTATCTAAAAATAACAGTGTCATTTTTATTGTGCTCGTGTGCATCTTTTTGTCAGTTCCAACATTTTATTTAGCTTCCACATAATTTATCTGTGAAGAATTGCAGTGTGATTTATTCGATATTAATCAGAAAATTAATAAACTGCTAATCAGTTACGAGAATAATATCCATTTGCTGTAGTTCAAGGATTTTTCACATGGTTTTAGAGCATTGAAGATCAGATCAGAGGCTCAGTAGTGAGGGAAGCAGTTGTGTGCAGTTTCAAGGGGAAATCTGAAGCACCAACTTTTAGATATGCACAGGCCACTAGGAAGAGTGAATTTGCAGAGGTAGAGGGTTCGATTTCCAGATCCGGGCTGAAGGAAATTCGATCAGCCTCAGAAGTAAAGATTTGTAGGCAGTGTGGTTGCTGAAAAGCAGTTTTGGAGTGAAGATCTAACAGTTCGTTAAGCAGATCTGGGTGCAGTTGATTTTGTAGCAGATTTCTTAGTAGCAAATCAACGTTAGGTGGAAGAGAAAAGCACATAGGGAGATTTCTAGAATTTCTCAGAGGGTTTCTAGTTTCTAGTTCCAGGAAGGAAATCTGAGATTTCCAGTTACAGTAGGCTATAGCAGTGTTTCCAGTGCCAGCATCAGGAGCAACAGATCATGTGCTAGATTCCAGAGAAGGACTTCCAGAAGGTTGAGCAAGTTGCCTAGTTGCGCTAGCAGGCAGTGTGAGTTGCTAGAGAAGGATTTCTGGAGGCAAACATGAGAAGATCTACGCATTCGGGTAGGAGTGCGAGTAGCAGAGAGAAGGCCCAATAGGGAGAGAGGGAGATTTCCAGTAGCAGTCACAGTTTTTGAGTTCTTTTGCAGAGATGGCCTCAATAGGACTCCGAGATCAGGATAGGCTTGATGGAGCCTCTAACTATGGTGTTTGGAAATCCATAATGACCTTCCTTCTAGATGAGCATCGTCTGAAGATGTATGCGGAAAATATTATAGCCATACCTACAGATCAACAACAACTAGAGAACTATAACAAAGAGATGGCCAAAGCAAAGAGGATAATCGTCGATGGAGTACGAGATCATATAGTTCTGCATGTCTCAAGCAAGAATACTGTAAAAGATATGTGGGTTGCCATTGCGAAGCTTTTCAAGATTCTTTCGAGAACCAAAAGATGTTTCTCAAGGAGAAGTTGAGGACTACAAAAATGTAGAAGGGTGAGACTGTGACTCCTTATCTCACTAGAATTCAGAATGTCCGAGATGAGCTTGCAGTGGTTGGAGAGACACCTTCTAATAGTGAGCTAGTGCGTACAACTCTCAATGGTTTCACCAAGGAGTGGGTAACATTCATTCAGGGAACCATTGGACGAGATCAACTACCAGGTTTGGATTGCTTGTGGAGTGATTTCACTTAGGAAGCGATGAGGCTTGCTCTGTCGAGGGTACTACCAACAACGACAGTAGCAAAGGAATGAAGGTTGTGAAATATGAGGAGAACGTAGCCCTTGCATCTAAAGGGAAGGCGAAGAAAGGTCCCAATTAGGGACAAGGCTCAGAGGGAGGAGAAAAGAAGAAGAAAAATTTGTTGAAGATCAAGTGCTTCAGGTGTGGTCAGTTTGGTCACTACAATGCTTAGTCTTCGAAAAAGAAGAAGGACAAGAAGGAGGGGCAATAGACAACAACTTCAACAGAGATAGATGAGCTGACCTCCAGGTTGGAGGAGTTTGCATTAGTAGAAGCTATACCTCCAGATTGAGGAGGAGCATGATGCTTCAGAGTTGCAGGATTGGGCAGGATTCATATGAGAAGCAACAATCTGATCCAGTTGTTGCAAATTCCTCATGTGGATTAGTACCTTTGCTATAGGGGCCCACAGTATTCAGTAGCAAATGGATCATGATGTTCAACAAAAACAATTAGATCTTGAGGAGCAATTGCAAAACTAGTGCAGTCAGATACTAGAGTCGTGCAGAGACAGATAGGCGCAACCAATTACTTAATAGACAGAGCAAAACTAGTGCAGTTAGAGACTTAGGGAGACAATTACAGAACTAGTGGTAGGACAATAGATTGATTCTCAATTGTAGTAGTTGCAAGAACACCAACATTAGATGTTGCAGCGTAGGCAAAGTTGGCAGCAGTGCAGAGTGGCACATTACAGTGTTAGCAACAACACAGATGCAGAGTGGCTCAACTACAGGGTTAACAGGTGAATTAGATGTAACACCCTCATCCCACATCTACCCAAGTAACCAGCCAACCGGGGTAAATATGCAACAAGAGGCCACTATAATGGGATTCAACCTCCTAGGTGATCTTAAGGAAGTGGAATCGACAAAAACCCACAACATAGACCTTTTATACTAGCTACAGGACTCCCAGAAGCCTTCCTAGTCATCCCCATGACCAGTCCCTGGGTCCCACTGAGTTTTTAGACCATTAAACCCCTGGACGCTCCCTTGATATGGACAAGGGTGCGTCTGAGAGGCTCTAGTCGCTCCCACAACAAGGCATGGGTGCGTCTGGGGACTTTTCTCCTCAATCTTGTGCCTGCGACTTCGGGATTTGTGCCACTTTTTCGGGCCAAGAGGTCAGGTCGTTGCCTAAAACTCAATGACGGTTCAAAAATGAAATTTCACATTGGAACAAAGGTACATTTGCAAAAACATCAACAAGGACTAGACTGGACCCCTACTAACCATGATAAGCATTTCATCAAACATGTCACAAATATGTAATTTACAAGTTTAAACAACAAATCTGAGTATAGGGGTCCCATACTTATCTGAGGATCGCTAAGAAGCATTGATGCCTCAACACATTAGCTACAATTTCATCTATTAGTTCATAGATACATTGTTCATTCATTTACAAATCAAAACATGAGGAGAGCTATACATCATCACTGTCATAATACATGCTTATAACCAGCATAATAACATAGAGAAATATCCAGGGTACATCAGCCATAAAATCCACATATAAACTGATACATTTACACATAAGATACCAAGGAAAGAACCTCTTATTAATGAATGCAAAAGCCAACCTGGTATGGGACTACCACATTCCACTTTACCATAAATTGGCCGAGCCAAATATCTCTTCAGCCAATCACCTCCGTGCCATATTCCAAGCATGAATGTGGGACTCAAACCAAAAGAACCAAACAGGGCATCCCGAGGCTAAACCACGTCACCCTCATCAATAGAAACCAGGGTTTATCGCAATCCACATCGGATCACTAGGCCAAAACAATAAACATGTAATAATAGGCTTTACCATGATCTCCATCATATCACTAGGCCAAAACAAGCATGGATGCCACTGGATTTCTCCACCTACACCGTGAGGAATTTTTCTGTCTCCTAGTCTCTAGGCTTTACCGCAATCCACATCGGATCACTAGGCCCTAATCGAGACTCCACTCTCTAGGCTTTACCGTATATCCCATCCCAGGATTACTAGGCCTGATGGAGAGCAGCCACCTCTAGGCTTTACTGTATATCTCGCCATTCACTAGTTGAGGATTCTTAGGCCCACAAAGGCAACAAAAAATCCGGCTTTACCGCTACCCATAGTCTGGTTGAGGGGTTACTAGGCCATGTGTTCTTTTATTCAGAGATTCACCTCACTCTGCTTCGAATCCATCCGGCAATCCAGTTCAACCAAAACATGAGAACCCCATCACACCATGACTATTGGGAAATGGAAAGGCTAGGCTGAAAAACACTGTCACACTTGGCAAAACCCATGCCAATGATAGAAAGAGAACCAAGAACACACATGCAACACCATACATGCCAAATATAGCAAGGAAACCGAACATGCAAATCGATACCTGCAAAGAATCTTGCTGTAACTGCTTGATCTTGCTCTTCCTTGCTTGATCTCTGCTTCCTCTTTGCTTCCTTTGCCTTTCTTGATCCAATGCTGAAATGCTCCAAGAAAACTCAAGTGTCGAAGAGTGCGAGAGAGAGAGAATAGAGAGAGAGCTCCAAAAATGAACTGACAAAAGGTAACACTGACCAAAAGTACCAACTAATCCTCATAAGTCTTTTTATCAATTAGGCCTCTATTTTCTTCATTTTCCATTATTTTCCTTCATTTTCCTCCTCACATGCAACTTGTGACCTTTCACCTTCCTTTTTTCCTAATTTCCGTTATTTTCATAAATAAAATGCCAATTAATGCCACTTTGCCTTTCCAAATGCCTTAGCCATTGCCTTTGTCAATTTCCTTAACCATAATAAACCAAATGAACACCCACACTAGGATGTTTTGCCAAACATTCAACTTGGAATAAGTGTCCTATAATCCATGGTTATTATTTTGCCTTTATTAACTTTTATTACATGGAATTTTCACCAAGGTTGTTACATTAGAGTATGCGTAGTGGTTTATGGATAGTGAGAGCTAGTTGTATCACAGTTGTTAGACATCAACAACATGAGGTGGGCTAGCTACAAATTACAAATTATTCATCAGGATGATGAGTATGATAATATGGAGAAAATTGGAGAGAACAACTTCCTCGCTAAGAGGGAGTGTTAGTTTTTGGTAGCATCAAACATGTGTTCTAGTTTCGATGAGAGGCTAAAGAACATAAGATCTGCAAAACCCAGAAAAGGCTTGGGGAGAAAACACTTAGAGACCACTCAATTAAGTTAATTGATCAATGATTAAATATTTCCCAAGTCTAACTTAGGAAAATTGATTAATTAACAGTGATTAATTGAGAAAGATCAAGAAAGCTCTAGAGACTCACACGGATCAAGTTTGAGATGATCTTAGTCATTGACAATGATTTAATCATGGCCATTGGTGATCCATCGAGAGATTATAAGAGTAGGTCGATGGGTAGAGTAGAAGACACATTGAGTGAGAGGGAGAACGAGTTCTTTGGCAGATTGAGCTATCTAGTTACAAAGATTTAGCAAGATAGAGTTCGAGGCGGAGCATCAGTGATTGAGGCAACAACAACAAAGTTCTGGTGGAGTTGCAGTGTCAAAGAGCCAACAGAAGGGAGGTCACATTGTTTTCTCAACGAGGCTGCGCAAAATCTTCGAAGGGCTAGTTCGATTTGGCCAAAGAGGAGGTCGATTAAGGTGCTAGAGGCCGGGAAAATTTCGAGGAGGCCAAACGAGTCATCTCTAGAGGCAGAGTCAGGTAGAACGACAGATTCCAGGTAGTTCCAGAGGCAGTGCGAGTAGAGATTGTGCAAGCACTGCGTAGAGGCTCACGTAGAGGCAGTTCGAGTAGCCAGATTGAGAAGTTTCGAAGCTGGGATCAGTTGTGGAGTGAAACAATTTGTCTCGCAAATATTTTGGTTAGATTATTTTGCTGGAGGATTGCCAATGAGGCATCCAGATTATTGTACTTAGATTTCACCGCTGCATATTAATAAAATAAACCCTCATCTGCTGCACCGGTTTTCCCTTTGGAGTTTTTTTGGCGACAATTGTCTAAAAATGATGGTGTCATTTTTATTGTGTGTGTGCATCTTTTTCTTAGTTCCAACATTTTATTGAGTTTCTGCATAATTTATTTGTGAAGAATTGTAGTGTGATTTATTTGGTAAAAATTAATAAACTGTTAATTAGTTAGGAGTATAATATCCAGTTGCTACAGTTCAAGAAATTTTCACACTTATAATCCTCAATAGAACGGTGTAGCTGAAACATGATCATTATAATCTTAAATATGGTACGTCCGATGATGTTTAAAAAAAATGTAAAGTTGATGTTTTGGGCTAATGCAACTCTATTTGCAGTGTATAGTAAGAATAGGTGTCCATCTCATGCTCTCAAAAATAAAACATCCTATGAAATGTGGTATGACCACATCCATTGGTGAGGTGTCTCAGGGTTTTTGGTTCCACCTATTATGCCTTGATGCCTAAGGAACAAAGAAACAAACTCGGAGCAAGGAGTTGGAAGTGTATCTTCTTGGGGTACTTAGATACCTCCAAAGCATACTGTCTCTATGATGAAACAAATAAGAAGTTTATAATATCTAGAGATGTGATCTTTCTTGAATCTTCCAAGATTGACAATGTTGTTGAGTGACAACTGCTGAATTTCCACGATCTTGGGTCTAGGTTAGAGTCTTAAAATCACCGACGCTACCAAACCAAGAATCTCTACCATAAACTACTTTGCATAGTGGAAATATAAAGTAGTAAATCACACATGCACATAACATAGACAACTTTTTAATTTTTCAAGCCAACTTCTTTATATTAACAACATATAATACAACAGTTTAGGGCTTCTGTACTAGGATAATGGCCCTTAGTACAAGATACAAACCTGGGGCTTGGTGTCAGTCCATCGACAACCTATCTACCCTCAACAAGGTACTCTGACCATCTGGATGATGTAGTCAACTCCACAACTCCCCTCGGTCGTACCTTGTACCTGCCCGGTCCTTCGACTTCCGATCTGCAGCTCCTGCCTCTATTAATGCTCCAAGTCCATCTGGCCACTGAATCTCGGCTATCCAATCTGCTCTCTAGCTGTGCCTTCGTCAATCAAGGCCATGACACATTGAGACTCTTGTCGAGTTATTCACAGCTCCACTTGTGAACAACTCTCGATTTGACCACTGTTGCTCCTCAGCTACTCAGGGACTTCAACCCACTATGGTCTTCCTGTGTTGCACCGATGAAGACCAACATAGGACACGGAGGGCTGCCTCCTATCATTGCAAGATGTCCATCTCCCATAATGAACACGGGCTAGGAGGGTTGCCCATCATCTGTTGTAGAAGTCTTTCTCAACACACAAGTCTCAGGCTCCACAACTACTCCTCTGGTTCGTCAACCCTTGAGCTCAACAACTGCCTCTCTTGCAACTACCTTTGTCTATCAAGGTGTTTCTCAACGGGATCCAACTTGGACACTATCACGCTGTCCTCCAACAAACCATAAGTGCCCAATCTCGTCCACACTTGGTCTTCTCTCACGCTGCCCTCCAACAGTCCACGGGAGACCAAGTTCATGCTGTAGCATTTGCACCTAGTCAGGGCATCCCCACACTTGGGAGACCCTTACACATGGTTGCCCACAGACTTCTCCAATCCGCCCTTTACTTTTGCAATAGAGGGGCTATTGCACAAATCTGGGCACATCAATGTGTCGTCGCCTAGGACACCATCAATCCATCATACACGGGTCTATCTGCAACACACCTTGTTGCTGTCCTCTTGCCTTTCGATCTGATGTGCCTGTTATCACCTTGGCTGCTTGGTAGGCCTCCCAACTATCCACGTGGGCTCCTCCAAACAGCTCCTAAGGCCTCCTACAAACAACCCACAAACTGACCTAAGCAATGGTCAACACTTTGACCCAATGCACAACAATCTTGCTGCTCAATCACTGTGGAATCTGTCACTAGTATAGGGCATATAATCACCAGATTTGCCCCTCTTCCTTGACTTCCACAGGCTACCCTTAACTGATCCAAATACTGGTCACATCTTGACCCAATACACCTCCACAAACGTTGCTATCACCATGCTGCTGATAGCAACTAAAGGAAACAAAAACAATCACACCGTATGACACCATTATTTTTGGACCAATGTCCCCGGTGTTAGTCCTCACAATCTCCTAGGTTGAAAAAGGAAATTAAGAAGGGTAACCTCAAACCACTTCAGCTTAGTAGCTAGCCCTACTGAGCATGAGAGGGATCTCTCTAAGTCTCTTATCAGTGATGACTTTAAAGCAAATGAATTTTAGGCTAGATATGTGTATTTGTTTGGGAAAATTTGGTTTTTAGGATTTGCTGAACTTAGGGTTTGGAGCCACAAGTAGGTCTAGGCTGTGGGAATGCAGGAGCAAACATAAGAAGGAGCTAGATATTAGAAGCCATGGTGTAATTTGAGTATTTGTCAGTGTAGTATAGAGGATATAGTGTGGAAGAAACTAATGAGCATAAATAAACATGATTTCATTAGCTTAGGAAGACAAAACACATAACTATGAAAACCAGATAACAGAGCTTGAAAAACAAGAATTTCGAGTATTTTATCACAAGGCATTCATAGAAAGAAGAAATATAATGTAGATAAAGATGTTTAGACTATGAGAAAACAAAAAGAATGAAGTACAAACACCATGAACTCACTGGGCTAGAGTTCCTTGAAAATAGTTGCAACCTGTCTCTGTATTAGCTAAAAGATGATTACATGCAAGCCTCCTTCACAAAAAGTTCAACCCTCTTCCCCTAAGGAGAAATGATACATATAGACTCTCCTAGACCACTTGCCCACCTTTAGGAGTCGAATTCCTTGGTGGAGGAATTGACTCCAAGATTCTCTCAACCAACAGGTGAGAGTGAGAAGGTGAAACTGCTTGTTTAGGAGTTTGCTTCTTTTATGAGGCCTAATAAACATAAAAATCAACCTATGATGTACATTTATTCATGCCTACCTCACATAGCCTCGAAACTAGTGCCATTACATAGAGAATCTTGACTTTGACTAATTCAAACTAGAAACTAGAAATTTACATAGTGTAATTTACAATTTGAAACATAGAGAAGTGCAGAAGTGCAGCGCCGACTTTGAGTGGCTTTTGAGGTGCCTTCTAGGGGTCACAATGCAAAATCGAGAGAACGGTCAACTAGCCCTTCAAGTCTAATTTCCAGAACAATTTGAATTTTTGAATTTGGACCATGGGAAGGCCTTCAAAAATCTATTCTCCCAAGGTCGCTCCAGAAGCGCAGCGCTTGTCAAAAAATGGTCTAGAATGCTAGTTTTTTGCCTCTTTTTTGCCTTTTTCTCCAAAACTGAGCCACCTCTGCAAAATCTGAGCAAATGGGTTTTTAGAGGATGGCAAGAGCTTTCCAAAATGTAGACCTTTCCTCGAACGGAGGCCTGAGGAAAAAGCGCAGCGCCCTGCTGAATTTCTGAATTTGGCCCAAAATTTCTCAAAAAATTCAAAATGAGCAGAATTTGCTCAAAATTGGAGGGAACGAGTAAAAACGTGTTTGTTATAGGTTCATTGATGCTTCAAGTTGCTTTACTTTGACATTGGCGATCATGTTTTGAGCTTGGTAGTGGTGCGCCATGTGTTTGAGCAACTAATTATCCTTGTTTGCCTTCTGAAGGAGCTTCCCCAGGTGTTCATTTATCCTATTTAGCCAATATTACTTATCTTGATTAACCTCTAGGGCAATCCTATCTTCTAGGTCAAGGTCCTCATTTAGCGGAATTTGTTCTTGCTCTTCTTGCAAAGCTTTCTTGAGGCCTCTTGTTCTTGGTCTTTTCCTTTTTCCTCTCCCCTTTGATGCTTCAGGCTCGCTTGATTCCATGTCTCCTTACCTTTGCCAACTTGCTGCAATAACTTGGCTTTTTCCTTTTCTAGGATCAACTCCTTTGCTTTGAGTTGACTGTTTTCCTGTTCAAGGAATGTTATAACATATTTTTCTCTTTCCAAATTGATTGCTAGCTCCTTGAATTGATATTCCTTATCCTTGATTGTCTGTCGCATGTTTGAAGTCTGATCCTTAGCCTCTGAATCAACTAGTTCAAACTCATGCTCAACTGTGTCCTTCTCTTTTGAGGTCGGTTCCTGCTTTGTTGATGAAGAAGGCTTGTTCCCTTTCTCTCTGTGAGAAGAAAACACAAGCCTCTGCCCTTTCTTATACACTTTAGTCACCTCAAGTTTGGGTCGCTGAGTCTTCTCCACTGTTTTGCTAGATGACCCCACCTTTGTTTGTTGTTTTGGTGCGCTAGGAGACTGAGATGCTGCATTTTTCTCCTGCCATTTCAAGGCTGCTTCTAAAAAGGCTTCCCAAGACATACCTTTCTCTGCCAGTTGATGAAGAACAATGGTTTTGATGAGACTGTGATGAAACAAGCTTGGGGAGTGCTCTTTGTCCTTTAATTGTATTTTTCAGAGATTTTGGAAATGCTCTTGAATAGATAATTACACATGTTGAGTGGATTTTGAGAGGTGAAATGCATCAGGAGGCGAATACGATAGGCATACAACCTGGAGAATCTACCTTCACAAGTGAAGAACCTCATGACAGTTTTCATCAAAGGGGCGTATTTCTCCAATAAATATTTGAAAGGCATGAGGTGAGTATGTGTTTCTCTATATGGCGTCTTCAAGAAAGGCTTGTAGTATGCAAGATCTAGGCTCATTCCTTTGAACCAATATTTGCCATTGTCCGGTAACCCTGTTGCAATTGAGATGGAGGCCATTGAAAAATTGAACTCAACTCCAGCGATGATAGCAATTTCTCCTTTCAGTTGAGTTGCCACCCAATCTGTTAATTGCTCATGAAATCCCACCTCGCTCACCCTTTTGCAAAATTCCAGGCAATGGAAATCCTCAAAGCATTGTTTGATGAAAGGATAGGAGTTGATTGTATTGCAGTCCGATGGTTCATATCTGAGGATCTTCCCTCCTTTAAGTTGTCTTTTTCTTTCTGGCAAAGATTCTGCCTCCATGATGACACAATGCCTTGTGGCTCAACTTAGGATTGCAATAAAACAGGTGAGCAAGCTTAAAAATTGAATTTGAGTGAGTTTCGAGCAAATTTGAGCTACTCTGGCCCAAGCGCAGTGCAGTGTTCCTGAGCGCAGTGCCGATCTTCCAAACCACTTTTGGAGGCCTTAAACTACTCCAAATTGAGAGCTTGATAGCTCGTTGGAAAGATCTTGAAGTCTGCTATAAGATGGACACCTCAAGCATGTAATTTGGACAATCCATGAGGGAGAAAAATTGATTTTCCCAAGGTCACTCTAAAAACTCAGGGTTTCTCTGACAAGAGCGCAGCGCCAACTTGCAGATCACTTTTGGATGCTTCCACTAATCCAAATTGCAAGTTGAAGTTACCATTCAAAAGCTTAGGATGTTTTCTACACAATAGAGTCCTTAAGCACTGCCAAAAACTGTTGCAAACCCCTGAAAAACTGTCTTGAAGTCAAGCTGTCCAGAAGTGCAGTAACTCTCCCATAGCAATTGTGTTTTGGGCATTTCTTTCAAATCATAACACTTGTGCATAAAATGAAGGAAGTTTTTGTTCCTTGGACTATAATGGACAAAAACCTCTTTCACTTTTGTAAAATTCTTCTCCATTTGGTCAAAAATATATTTTGAAGCAAACATGTCTCTATAAGGAATTATGAGACGAGGTAGTGTACTGCAACATTGTCTTATTGGAAATAAAACATTACCTTTACCTTTATTTTGATTTCCCTAACCTGCTAACTCCCTTTACTCACTGAATCACATGATGGACATGTTTTTGTTTTGACATATGGTATCATGATGACACATGGAGTGAAACCCTAGACCATGACCTAAAATTATGAATTTAACCATTTCATGACCCAAGACACTTAAATGAAGATATGATACCTCAAAGAAGAAAATGACCATGATGAGTGATGAAGACCATGAGTAAGTGGAGGGAGCAACAGTGACCTAGACACAACAACCAATGACCAAATTATTATCAAGCATAGTAAAATCACATTTGATCCAGGTGACAGGCTAACAAGACTGACACTAACAGTCGGAAAAATCCAATGTGGGTAAACCGGTGCAACTATCTGAGGGTTTTTTTATTAAGCAATATCAGAGTACAATCTGGGTGCTGAAACTGGCCTACCCAACAGAGAATTTCCTTGGCAGTAATACCTCTCAGTTTTTGACAAATCTCTTGCTGGTTGAAACCTCGGATAATCCTTCCGGCAGCTACTCAACACTAATCTGCCCCAGAAACCCCAACGTCATCATCTCTCTGGACTGCGTCAGCCCTTTTATAACTATTGACTCTTTCATATTTATTATGGCATTTTTTGTAAACAATATATGACAATTTAAGTTTGAAGTTTGAAGTTGGCATTTATAACTCATTGGTAATGAATTATGAATATGATGCTTCGTGAAAGTTGAAACATTTCATTTCACGTTAGATATTCTTTGTTATCGTTTGGTTACTTGGTAATGGTAATGGTTACAAGTACAAGTTACAACTTTAGTGATCAATGATGATAAATGCAGTGTTCCACGGGGACTCGCCCCCCCCCCCCCAGGGGTCTAGTTTCCTCACTCCCCGCGCTCCGGGACTTGGGGAGGGTAGGGGACGTTTCCCCAGCTCCCCAAATGGAGGAACTCAGGGGGACGTGCCAGTGGAACGTTTCCCTTTCCCTGAGTGGACGTTTCCCCACGCTCCCAAAAAAATGGCCTTGCTTATAGTTTATGATTTAATAGACCTAAAGTGGTACAAAGCTACTCATGTTTTGTATAGGGATAACGTCTTGTGCTGTCTTTTGGTTTCAACAAGCGTTATTTTAGAGGGTCAATATCATGGAAATTTGTTGGACCATATAGCACGTACATGAATTTTCCCTTTTGAAACTTCTCCTTTTTTTCTCAAGTGATGGTTGGATTACAATGGGGAGATAACTGGAGTGACAGGCAAAGAATATGAGACATTCAGTTTGTGTTTTTAATTTGCATGACATTTGACATACAAACTATGGAAGCAACACCTATGTCATGTGGGAAATAATTGGGTGGACTATAGACTAACATGCGTTTACTGCAAGCATGACAAAATACTATGGGCAGCAAGAAATCTCAGGAATTGTCGTTATATATGAATTTATACAGTTACAAAATTTACACAGAGCATAGTTGCTCAGCTTGAATTCTCGGGTCTGAAAATTATTTTCACCCCTGAAATACACTGCTAGTTTGAAGTTTGAACTGCATGGCATTGCTCTAATAAGGTAGACAAATTATCCATGCCATCG
>APFE030943787.1:272515-286227 GCA_000404065.3 Pinus taeda | reverse complement strand
GAGCTTTTGCATAGGCCGCTCCCGCGCCCCCTCGCTCCCTCGCCCCCTCGTCCCGGAACCTTGGTGGAACATTGGATAAATGTTATATATTGAATTTTGAAAGCTTGAAACTTTAAGATTGATGAATCATGAGACTCGATATGTTGTATGTTACTAACTTGTGGACGTGGTTGATGGAGATTATAACTTCTAGATGATTGATGTTATATGGTTCAATCCATGTTTTTATGTTTTTTATATCTAATTCATCATTCTACATGCTTTTGTTGGCATATATGCATCAAAATTTATAAAAATATATATTATATAAAAATTCGCTCCCGATTTGCTCCCAAACCGGGAGCATTTGAAAATGTCACTCCTCGATCCCACTTCCGCTCCCACTCCCTGCTTCCGCTCCCAAGTAATCTTAATCCTCCTTAAGCCCCCGCCAAGTGAAATGCTCCCTAATGACCCTGTATGTCTTGAGGAACCCTTGGCGCCTCGCCAAAGGTGAGTCATGAACTACTTGCAAGATCTTTTCCCTCAACTGTGAGCCTGTCACTAGGTAGATCCTGTCCTTGTAGTATATAACCTCATCCATCACTCCGTACTTGTCATCCCCATGAGTACCATCTAAGATCTCACATGCGTGTCGATCCTTGGAGTACTCCACTAGTCGCTGTGCTCTCTAGTCCTAAGTGATATCCATCAAAGAGAGTGTTGCAGGCCTCCGTGATAGTGCATCAACCACTACATTTTGCTTTCCCTTGACATAATCTCAAAGTCATATGCTTGGACCTTGTTGACTAATTTCTGCTGCCTCTTCTGTAGGTTCTGCTGCTCCAAGAAGAATCGAACATTGTTGTGGTCAGTCTTCACCTTGAACCTGTTCCCTACCAGGCACTGTCTAAACTTAGCCAGCGCATGCATCATGACCAACATCTCCTTGTCTTAGATGGAGTACAGCCTCTCTTGTGGTTGTAACTTCCGGCTCTCAAAAGTTATAGGATGACCCCCCTGTGTCAAAATTGCCCCAACTCCCTATTCGAATGCATCACACTCCAGAACAAATGGCCATGAGAAATAAGGTAGGGCCAAGACAGGGCAACTGCTCATCACCTTCTTGAGGCACTCAAAAGCCTCATGCACCACATCTGTCCACTCGAAAGCCCCTTTCTTCGTGAAATCCATGAGGGGTGCTACTAGCTGGGAAAACCTCTTCACAAATCTCTTGTAATATCTGAAGATGCCCAAGAATCCCCTCAACTCTGTCACATTCCTGGGCAATGGCCAATCTAGGATGGCCCTGATCTTCTCCTGGTGTACTAGTACCCCATCCTTCCCGATCACATGCCCAATATATAGCATCTCCGTCAGCCCAAACTCACACTTGGACATTTTCATATAGAACTGTTTCTCCTCTAATATGCATAGTACCTCCAAATGTTGGAGGTGCTCCTCCCATCTCGTGCTGTAAATCAAGATGTCATCGAAGAAAACAAAGACATGTTGCCATAACTACTTGTGGAACACATGGTTCATGCAAGACTGAAATGTGGCTAGTGCGTTGGTGAGCCCAAAGGGCATCACCAAGAACTCAAAGTGTCCATAGTGGCAGCGGAAGGTGGTCTTGGGGATGTCCTGCTCCCTCCTCGGATCTGGTGTTATCCTGAACACAAGTCTATCTTAGAGAAGTACTTGGCTCCTCTAAGCTTGTCCATCAACTCATTAATGTGCGGGATGGGATACCTGTTCTTCAACGTCTTCTTATTGAGAGCCCTGTAGTCTATGCACACGCGAAGGGTCACATCCTTCTTCTTCACCAACACCAAGTAAGAAGCGAAAGGACTCGAGCTAGGCCTGATGTACCCCAACCTCAACAAATCCTATATAGCTCTCTTAGTCTCATCCCGATATGCCTTGGGATGTTTGTAGGGAGTGGTGATGCTTGCATGTACTCCCTCCTCCAACTCAATGGTGTGCTTAAACCCTCTCTCTAATGGCTTGCCTAGTGGAATATCTCCAAATACTCCCTGATACTTCTCCAAGAGAGCCAATATGTCCGGATGTGTCTGCTTCTTTGGCCCCTCTGTCTCTGAAATCCTCAACGCTATAGCCCAAGCTATGTCACCATGCCTCAAGTCAGCCTCCATCCTATGCGCTGATACTTTCTGAGGTGGATATGAGTGCATGCCTCTCAACACCACCAGCTTTCCGTCCCAGCGTATGAAGTCCATCTCTAACTTCTTCCGATCTGTAATGAGTCAATGACACTTCCCAAGGAATACAACCATTGAACTCCCATTACTACATTAGTGTTCGGAATGTCCACCACAAAGAAGTGATCTTTCATCGAGTAGTTCCCCATGGTCATCATCATGTTGGGAACATATCTTGTACACTACATAGTTCTGTCCCTCGACACCAACATTGAAAACCCCTCAAATGTCTTTGTTTGAATGCCTCGCCTCTCTATCAACTGTGCATCAATAAAATTCTGGGTAGCCCCACTGTCCACTAGTATTGACACTCTTTGTCCATGCACTGTGCCTCTGATCCCCGAAGTGAATCAATGACCCCTCTAGTGGGTAAGAACGCTCCTCCTCCAGGTGGGGGTGGTGGGCCATCTCCCTTAGTGTCCTAAGGCCCACAATCTCCTACGTCTGGCTTCTATTCCGCCTCATCCTCCTCTAGCTCACTATCTGAGAATACGTCAATGTAGCGAGCCCTGCCGTTGGTACACCAATGCCCTAGTTCCCATGGCTCTTGACAAGTGAAGCACAACTTCCTCCTATAGAGGTCCCTCCTGGTCTCATTTTCCAGTTGTACTCTCTCGGTCCACTCCTTCTGTTGAGGCCGAATGTCTTTTCCCTTTTGCAGGGAAGTGGGTCTAGTAGGTGCTACAACTCTCATCTTTGGAACAATGTCTAGCATGTCCCGTGCTCGGCTAATGGCATCTTGTAATGAAACTGACCTGTATGCATGTACCCATCCTCTCAAGCGCTCGACTAACCCCTCTATGAAAAACGTGATCAATCTCGTCTTTGAAATAAATGAGACCATCACTTCAAGCCTCTGAAACTTCGCTATATAGGCATATCCTCTCCCTGTCCACTTCAGGTTAGCCAATTCCCTAAAGTATAGCTCCACTTCCTTCTGATCAAACCTCTCCACTAGCCTGCGAGTAAACTCCGTATAAGAAGTGATGGAGGCATGCCCGAGTGTGATCAACCCATAGTACCTCCACTTCTGTGCATCCCCCTCCAGATGTAGTGTGGCAAACCTGATGGCATCTGTCTCCCTCATTGGGTTCAAATTGAGGTACGTATCTAGCTTCTAAACCCAAGCCGTCGCTGAACTGCTGGCCGATCCATCATAGCTAGGGAAGGTCACCTTTCCCGCCAACTTATAATTATCCCAACTCTGATACTGCTGTGCTCCTCGGGATGAGGTTCCAACCCCCCTATACTTCTCCTTTATATGGAAATAATCTACAAAAGAGAGAGTCCTCCTGACTCTAGGGTCTAAAGCCTCATACTCATCAATACCATCAGTGAAGGATCTAATCAACTCTGTAAAAGCATCAATCCCTCTCTCACGCTTAGGCTCCTCGGTAAAGCGTGGCATAGTGGGTCTATGGGTTTGGCCATACGTGTGTGTAGGTTCATGCGAAGTTGTGCTTGGCTCCGGTTCTCTTGTGCGTGAGCCTCCTCCCCCCTCATTGGCTTCTCCATGGGCCCCCCCATGCATGTTCTGCAGCAGAAGCTCCATCATCTGTCTCATCATCCCCATCATTTGCTGGTTCGGCCTCACCAACTCCTCCAATAGTGGGTCATGCCCACCCTTTTTGGGTTGCTCACTACCACCATGGTCTCCCATGAAATCTATGGTGTTCTCAAACTCTGTATTTGAAAAGTGCTCGGGCTCGTCATCTCTACGACGACCTCTTCCTCTACCTCTGCCCTTGCCTCTATGTCGATACACTGCTCCACCAAATGGCCTTGTCATTACCTCCTCTCGAGCCCACAATTGGCCAAGAACATGCTCTATTACCATTGTAATGTTCTAACTAGAGAATTTTTACAGCGTGATATTAAAGCATGAACTAGCTACAACAAAATAAGGTATGCACAATTTGAAATACAAACATGCAACTGAGAATCAAAATTCCATTGAGCTAGAAATAGGAATATGAGCCATTTTATTAAGTTTCCATTCAAAATCTGAGTACAATGGGGATGAAAAGTGTGCACTTGGGCTTGTTACAACAAGCAAGTAAATACCTAGGTGAAAATAAGTGAGTTTCTCCTCCCAAGATGGCTCGTTCTAGTTGTGCGTTTGACCCATAAATTACTGCAACTGCTGCTGGAGGCAACCTGTGGTTTGGGGTCTAAAAAATCCACCAATATTCTGCAAAATTAGGAACAAGCTCCTTGATACCAGGCCAACAAAACCCAGAAATGTTATGGGCTAATTCTGACCTCCCGAAATTACCCAAAATTAGTGCTATGCCATCCTTCACTGGTTCTGCATCCCACCTGGAGAACGACTGCTAATTTCCCTTTGATTCCTTCCTCCAAATGGTTGGAAATTTTTTGAAATGCCTCCCTTGAAATTCTAGCCAAATCTTTGCCTTCAACTAGCTTCTCCTTGCTGCAAATTTGGCCCATGAAATTCTGCCTAGAAAGCTACTGCGCAGGCCCTAAGGAGGAAGAATTTGGTTCTCTCTGTAGCTACAGTTCCCAACCCTGCAATTTACCACAAAATCTTGTCCACCCTCTAGGAATATTTCTCTAAATTTCTCGGCTGAAACTCCTCTGGAAATCCCCTTAACTCCGTGGTACGAACTCTTGGCTCTGCGTCCTCCTGTAGCTCGAACTCGCTGATAGAATGGTTGAATAGGCTCACGATCTCTAGCAATCTACTTTCCAATCAGCTCAAAAATTCTCTCCTAGGGTGGCACTCTTAGTCCACCGAAAGAGAGTTGGGATTTCTCCTTGTAAATTCATGTCCTCAACAACACCAGTTGACTTGGCTGAACAACTCAAACAAACTCTCAATGTTAGACGAACAAAACAAAGAACCCCAAAATGAGCTCGCTTTTCCCTCTTTCTAGTTGTTGTCCCTTCATTTCCTTGTGGTTCCATTAATTCGAACTCCCTTGAGTCTTTCCCTTCTTGTGGATCGAATTTCTCCTAAGGGTTCGATTTCCCCCTTTGTGTGGCCCCCACTATCCACCAACCTTTTAATTTTTCATTTCCTCCTAAGTTGGCCTTCCTTCCCTTGCAAAATTGAATTAAGTATCCTACCCACTTTTCTCCCAAGTCCAAATGCCAAATACGCTTCAAGTGTCAAAATTGCAAAATTGGGATTTCATCTTAGCTAATTTATTTGTTGGGGACATGACAAAGGGTCAAACTGTTGAAATTTCTAAGTATTACTAGTTAGAAATTTTATCTGTATTCTCTGGTTTATTTCGCCTACTTATCTAATTACTAACAAGTTATTTACTCATATAAACACTAAAATAAACACAATACAGTCTCAACCATCTACAGATCAACAGTTGAAAGAAATAGACAAACACACAAGTGACACCGTTATTTTTGGACAATCGTCCCCGGAAAAACCCAACTTGGGAAAACTGATGCAACAATTCTGAGGGTTATTATTATGCAGTCTTTTTGAGTACAATTGGGTGCCAAACTGGCTCACCCGACAGAGAAAATAATCCGACAGTAATACCTCTCTATTCGGAAGCAAATATTCGGAAAGTCTACCCCACGAAACCCTCTCCAGCACAATCTGAAGCTCAACGTCAGCCCTCGTGGCCTCTATGTTAGCCTGAAACCCTATTCGTCAGTGTTTTGATGCTCTGCACAGCCTCTCTGACCCTCTATGTCACTCCTGTAGCCTCTGCGTGGATGACCTAGGCCCTTCTGGCCTCTGTGTGTCCCTGCAAGCCTCTGCGTGGCTCCCTCTGGCTTTGCGTCTGCCTCTCTGCCTCTGCGTTGCTCTATCGGCACTATCTCTGACTCTCTGCCTCGTACTCACTGCCCCTCGCTACAACTCTGATAACTGATTCAATTTCTCTTAGCAAACCCTGCTCTAGAAAATCAAATGACTAATCACTCTAGTGTGTTCTCCAACTGACCCTCAAGCCTCTTCTTATACTTTTCTTGTTGGTCCTTCAATGGCTGAGATTACATCTCTAATCAATGGCTAAGATTAGATTTGGCTTGATCCATGCATTTGAAACCTTCTAACCTAGTTTTATATTAACAACCATTAATTCCTAAGTTTAGACTTAGGAACTCCATTAAAAATATTAATTATTTTAATATCTCCTAAACTAGGTAGAATCTGCCTAAACCATTTCTGGGTCTTGGAGATCTCGTGTGCTTTAGCCTCTCCACGATTTTTCATGGCTAGAGCACATCCGATGCTACCCCAAATCAACATTCCATCTTAGCAAGGATTGTGCTTTAGTAATACTCCACACTGAGAATCACTTCGATTAAACGACACTGGTACCTGTGCTGATGCTTGGCCTCCCCGCCAAACATCCTCTGCACTGTTGCATCTTGTATTGCTGCCCATGGCTCTCCACTGCCACTACTGCATCCGTACGACAGCTCCCTTTGCATCTGTGTTGCTGCCGGTCCTTTCTCACAACACTGCATCTGCATTGCAACCCCCTCCCATCATGCTGCATCGTGCTATTGCTAAATGCAACTCAGTTACTGAGAAGTAAGTAACTGATTCACCCAACTACTGACATCCCTGTCAGGCTAGAAACACTCTCGATGTTGAAGCTCTCTTTGTCGCTATACTATGCTCCCTCTATTGCCTTTGCGCTGCTGCAACAACTCCGTGCCTCTTGCACCACTGCAAACCTCTCTGTGCCATCCTGCACTGTTGCAACCTCCTTTGTGTCTCTCGCACTGGTGCAAGCCTCTCTGCGCTGCTAGGGACTTCTGCACTATAGCGCTCTCTGCCACTTCATCCGCATCTGTTTCTACTAACATCCGACATCCTGCTACTCTCATTTCGGGGCTCCCGTAGCCAGGGATAATCCAAGAGTTTGGGTACCTCAAGGATCCTACCCATCATTCCCTGTAGTTCTCTTGACTACAGCTCGATGTCTCCCCACCTTTTCTCTAGAGGTACATGAGCACTCATGGCACAATTGCCATCCTCCTCTACCTCCTTTTTCGCCTTCGCTGGCGCTGCATTGGAGTTAGATGCCTCTCCCTTATTCTTCTTCCTCAGACACTGGTTCGCGTAATGCCCCAATTCCCCACAATTGAAGTACTTTATCTTGGAGAGGTCCTTTTTCTTCTTTTTCTCCCGCTTCCCTGCCGATGCCAGAGCTGCATCCTCTTACTCCTCTTTCTTGACCCGGGCCCCTTTGCTGCTGCTTCCCGTCTTGGTCAGCTATCTGATCTCTTCTTGGCGAAGAGTTGCCCACTCCTCAGATATTGCGTTTAGGGCAGTCCTCACCATCAACTCCTGATTCGGCTTGGCCCCTATGGAAGTCAGTTGGTCCTAGATCTCCTTCAATCTGCCGAGGAAGTGATCTATCTGTTCCCCCTTCTGCATCTGGTATGACCACAACTGATTCTCTAGTAGCATCTTCCTCTGCACGGAAGTATGTTGATACAATGTCTTCAAGGTGTCCCACGTTTCCTTTGCCGTCTCTTTTTCGGCAATACGCTGGACCACATGATCCTTGACCCCATCAAAGATTATGCATTTCGCCTTGGCCATCGCTTCCTCATACTTTTCATTATTAGTTGGCTCAACTGGGATAGCCACAGTTCTCAAGGCGAGGACCTTGATGCGATGTCTATTTAGAATGGATAGGATCCTGGCCTTCTAGACGACAAAGTTGGATACCCCGTCTAGCCTGTCCTGATCTCTCAGTCCATTCATGGCCATCTCTCTGCTCTTCCTTTCGACTCCTCTGAGTCTCTACTTCCCTCCTGGAATTTCTCTCTTCGGCTCCCTCTGAGTTGCTACTTCCCTCCTGGAAGTTCTCTGCTAGACTCCCTCTAAGTCTCAGTTTCCCTCCTGGAAACCTGCCTGCCAATTGTTGAGTCGTACCTCTCTGATCTCCTATGCACCTGCAACACTGATCCGAATTTCTTGGCTAGAAATCTGCCTAGGTAGCGACTCCCTCTACCTTGGTTTTGCCCCGTTAGGTACTATTCTGTCTTGACAACAACAACACCCCACCAGCTTCACTCCCTGCAATTTGCCCACAACTTCCTATGCCCCAGCAACTGAAGGACTGAGCCTTTAGGCTCTGCGCAATCCTGGCATTGGCTGAATTTCTCCACCAGCCAATTGCGTCGACCCTCCTGGTCTTTGTATGGCTCTTCGTGAGCCTCTTCTAGCCTCCTTAGCCTTTGTGCTGACCTCCCTCTGGCTTGAACTAATGACGCAGTCCCTCCGTGTCAATCCTTCTCTGCTGCTTTCTGCTAAGAACAACTTCTGTCACTCGGGACAATTGTTTCTGCTGCAAATGCTCTGATTCAGCTGGTGCCTTCAGCTCTTCTGTGATCTGCAACCCTCTGAAACCATGTTGAAATTTCTAAGTATTACCCGTTAGAAATTTTATCTTTATTCTCTGGTTTGTTTCGCCAACTTTTTTAATTACTAACAAGTTATTTACTCATATAAACACTGAAATAAACATAATACAATCTCAACCATCTACAGATCAACAGTTGAAAGAAATAGACAAACACACAAGTGACACTGTTATTTTTGGACAATCTTCCTCGAAAAAACCCAACTTGGGAAAACCGGTGCAACAATTATGAGGGTTATATTATCATGCAGTCTTTCTGAGTACAACTGGGTGCCAAACTAGCTCACCCGACAGAGAAAATAATCTGGAAGTAATACCTCTCTATTCGGAAGCAAATATTCGGAAAGTCTGCCCCACGAAACCCTCTCCAGCACAATTTGAAGCTCAGCGTCAGCCCTCCTGGTCTTTGCGTCAACCTTCTGGGGCTCTGCGCAGCCTCTCTGACCCTCTGTGTCACTCGTGCAACCTCTGCGTGGATGACACAGGCCCTTCTGGCCTTTGCGCAGTCCCTGCTAGCCTCTGCATGGCTCCCTCTGGCTTTGCGTCTGCGTTGGTCTCTCGGCACTATCTCTGTTTCTCTGCGTCGTACTCATTGCCCCTCGTTGCAACTCTGATCACTGATTCAATTTCTCTTTGCAAACCCCGCTCTAGAAAATCGAATCACTGATCACTCTGGTGTGTTCTCCAATTGACCCTCAAAGCCTCTTCTTATACTTTTCTTGTTGGTCCTCCAATGGCCGAGATTACATCTCTAATCAACGGCTAAGATTAGATTTGGCTTGATCCATGTCATTTGGAACCTTCTAACTCAGTTTTATATTAATACCCATTAATATTTTATTTTTCCTAAGTTTAGATTTAGGAACTCCTTTAAAAATATTAATTATTTTAATATCTCCTAAACTGGGTAGAATCTGCCCAAACCATTTCTGGGTCTTGGAGATCTCGTGTGCTTTAGCCTCTCCACCAATTTTCATGGCTAGAGCACATCCGATGCTACCCCAAATCATCATAAACCAGCAGTGAAAAGATCATATACTTTTTTTTGGTAATTTTCTCTCATTTCCAAAAGTTGTTTCCAGGCATTTTCTGCAGTTTCGTAAGAAATCTACTCGAAATTTTCTTCCTGAGTGAACTCTAGCCTTTCTAGAAACTCATTTCTTGCTGTTTCTCATTTCCTGTTTCCAATACTGATGGATTCATGTAGTTTCTTACTCTGTATAAGCTGCTGAGATGATCAACTCTTGAAAAATTGGCTAAACTTCGTGTGAGAATCTTCGGAGTACTGTTCCAGAATACTTTGTTTCTCTTATCTTGTACTTGTTTATATTAACATGCTCCCTAAATCTTGTTTAAAGATTTAGTATTTTCTGTCTATAAAAATTGCTTGACACCATTGTTCTGTTTTGACATTTGATCTTGAACAAGTGCATTGAGTTTGCAAGGAAATCTTCTTTTGGTATTTACTGAAACTTGAGTATAACATTGTTGATGATCCATGCAGGCATTGCAGCAGAGTGAAGACTCGAGTACTGAAGAAAAAATGTCCATTTCACATATTGCAAAACGACCAAATTTGATAGTGGAAATACCTTCAAGAAGTCTGGATGATTCTATTCCCAGTGGCTTGAAAGTAAACTTACCACCAACTCCAGGTTCAACAAAGAGGACAAAAAGAGCCCTTATACCACGGCCAAGCTTCAAGAACCGGGCATCTACATCGGAGGGTGAAAAGACTGTTCTGCTCACCCCAATGGCTTCATCAGAATCACCACCACCTTATGAAGGAGATCGGATATCTCGTACTCAAAGATCATTTTCACTAACAAAAATGTTTGTGCCACTCTCTGCGAAAAGAACATCATCCATGCCAGTCAGCCCGCATACAGATTTGTGTCTGTCAGCCCCTGAATCAACTCATGGAGGACACATGGTTGAGATACGCGCTTCGACTGTAAGTGCTTGTTGCCTTTTCATCTATTTAAGCTATTAAAGTATTTGTTTGCTATCTATCTTTTTTCCTGATGTCTGCTATCTTCAAATTTTTATTTTCATTTGTGTTATTGTCTAATGCTTCCGGGTTTGTATGCAATGATCCCACCTTGCATATACTCCAATATGTGTATCATGAGGAGGGCAAGTTCTTGAGCTGGAAAAGACGGGGTGCATTTTGGAGGCAGAAGAAACATGTTTTCTTGTCCAGAATATGATGTTTTCAGATGGTGTTTTGGGTCTATCTCACCATGCATCATAGAATGAAGCCATTACCTCCTACCTCATCCTTTTTCCATCAGTTTAAAGTTTAAACCATAGTAGCAAGATTTGGCCATGTCGGCTTTTGTTGTATGGAAATTCGGCAGCAATATAAAATTCAGCGAAATTTTGGTATTATTATAGACATGCTATGGTCAATTTACTTTTTCATGTCTTTGATAAGACACCCCATGTCGTTGATACCAGTCTACTCATAAACCCCAAAAACATCAATTTCTTTCTTAAAAACCCGTAAATAAACGTAAATACTAAATATAATCGTCAAATTTTCAAGGATTGAATTTATTTTATTATATAATGTGTGTTCATGAGGCTGAAATTCTTCTGAAGTTTGGAAGAACGCATATTTTTGTATTTATGAGATGTATACTTCTGTGTTGGAGCTGTATTTGGTTTTTTTGTTATGCATTTTTTCCTCACTGAATCATGTTAAAATCCACATACGTATTTGAATCTTGTTACTGTGGTCTAAACAAAAGATAACAAATAAAGCAACAACTGTTATAACTTTACCTCACAGTAGCTGCAAATTCAGCGGTAAGACTTCGAAGGTTGAGAGGGAGCAGGAAAATGTGGCCTTAGCAGGGAAAGGGAAAGCAAAGAAGGGGTCCAGCAAGGTATTCGACTTAAAAGGAGAGAAGAAAAAGGATCTATCAAAGTTCAAGTGTTATGGCTGTCATGAGTTTGGCCATTATGTCAGCGATTGTCCTCACAGAAAGAAGGGCAAGAAGCAAGTATCAACTTCAATAGATGCATATGAGCTCTCCAACAGGATGGAACAAAAATTCACACTTTTAGCTTGCCTATCGAGCTCAACTTCATAGGGTGTTTGGTATATAGACAATGGAGCGTCATTCCATATGATAGGAGTTAGAAAGTACTTCTCCAGTTATAAGGAGGACATCTGATTCTAGATTTAGATGGGGAACAAGTCCAAGTGAAGCCTAGTTGCAAGAGGGACTGTTCTATTTCAGAGGGAGAATGGCAAGACAATTCCTATTCATGATGTATTGCATATGTTAGGCTTGGGGATGAATTTGATCTCGTATCCATCCTTTAGGACAAAGGATACAGTGTTATCTTTAGAGAGGCGAAGGTGCTGTTGAAGCACAAGGATTGGAGGTCACCTATAACTATTGGGGTGAAGAGCGACTGGTTGTACAAGTTACAGATGGACACTCCTAAGGCACTAGTTAGCAGCAACAATCCAAAGGATTTAGGGGGAGCTATGGCATAGCAGAATGAGCCATATTCATGACGGAGCACTGACATTGCTTCGTGAGATGGTGACAGGTGTTCCAGAGGTGAGCACAAAGCACGATGATGTTTGTAGAGGATGTGTGTTGGGGAAGTTTGAGAAAGCAACTTTTCCAAGGAGTGACAACAGATCACAGGGGATTCTTGACTTAGTGCATTCAAATATATGTGGGCCAATGTTGATGAAATCTCTCCATGGGTACACGTATTTTGCGACTTTAATTGATGATTTCTCCAAGAAGACCTAGATCTATTTCTTGAATACCAAGGATGAGGTATTCAGTTGCTTTCAGGAGTTTAAGGCTCTAGTGGAGAATGCGACAGGCAGAAAGATCCAGACTCTTCAGTCAGACAATGGAGGTGAGTACACCAACAAAGAATTCTGGGAATTCTGTGCTAGGGTAGGAATCAAGAGAGAGTGTACGGTTCCTTACAACCCACAACAAAATGGGGTTGTAGAAAGGAAGGACCGCTCTATTTTGGAGGTAGCTAGAGTGATGTTGTATGATCAAGATCTCCCACATTATTTATGGGCAAAGTCATGCAATATGATGGTTTTTATTTAGAACGGGGTCCCACATAGAGCACTTGGCAAGATGAGACTTGAGGAGGCATTCACAGGAAAGAAGCCAGATGTCAGTCACTTTAGGATAATTCGCTGCTTAGTGTATAGTCACATTCCAGGAGAGACACATTCGAACTTAGATCAGACTACAAAACGAGGTTACTTCGTTGGGTACAACGAAACCTCGAAGGCATATAGGATCGTCATCCTAGGGGCTAGGAGGACTATAGTTAGGTGGGATGTCAAGTTCGTGGAGGACAAGGTGTACCGGAGGTCCAGAGAATTGCTAGCAACTAATGATTAGAGTGAGAAGCCAACAGAAGCTTCTAGAGTTGAGCAATAGGATCAGGGGCGACAGAGCACGAGTACAATCACTAGTACGAGCAATAGCTCAGGTGCAAGTGTTCCTAAGAACTCACAGAGCATGGAGCAACAGATGCAGCAGATCAGGGAGATGCATCAAGAGGATGTCGAGGTGGACATTCCTTACTCCACTGTTGGTAGGAAGAACCATGAGGTTCAACGGACCCTTAGGGATGCTCAGGAGTTTGTGGGGACTCATAGGACAGGCAGGATAGAGCGGAGACAACCAGAGAGGTACATTAGCTACATGGTGTTGGTCAGTCAATTGGTAGATAGCGAGCCTTCCAACCAATGTTTTAAGACTCCGACTCCGACTTCGACTCGGCCGAGCAATGACTCCGACTCCGACTCCGAAACGGTAATGACTCGGCCGGCTCGTTTTCAATGACTCGGTCGTTGTAAAAAATACATTAAATATTTAGTTTTTTGATAAAAAAACATAATTGTGAAGATTTTAAACATAATTTTAAAGATTTTCATTCATGTTTCCAAACACACAACATTATAATATAGATGGAAGACAACATATGATCAAAGTAGGCTCATGAACCAATCCATTATATCAAATGGTACCCAATGGCAATACATAGTCAACTGTCATACATGATCAAAGACTCAAAACAAAAAACACATAACCAAGGAGGCTAGAAATGGCCTCTACAAGACTACAAGTCT
>APFE030943787.1:233500-267103 GCA_000404065.3 Pinus taeda | reverse complement strand
GTTTAGGCATTATTACATTGCTGTTTGGAGTCCAAACCAACCCTAAAACCCATTTGAAATCCACAAAAAACACAAAAATAACTTTCTGTTTGCGTCCAAGTTGGTTGCCCAGCTACCCGGCCGTTTCGGCCGAGTCAGCAATGACTCGGCCGACCGAACCGGGTTGATGACCGTTTCGTGGCCCAGACCAATGACCCGGACCAACTCGGCCGGGTTGATGCTGACCCGGCCGGATCTTAAAACACTGCTTCCAACTATCAGGTGGCCACATAGCAGTGGGTGTGGCGAGATGCTATGGTTGAGGAGTATTCCTTGATCATGCAGAACGATGCGTGGGGGGTTGTACCTAGATCGACAAATATGAACAATGGTTGGATCACACTAGATTCATAAGATCAAGCACAATGTAGATGGCAACATCGATAAATACAAAGCTAGGTTTGTGGCCAAGGGGTTTTCTCAGAAAGAGGGAATAAATTATGAGGAGACATTTGCTCCTGTGGCCAAGTACACTTCTATACGAGTCATGATTTCATTAGCAACATAGATGGGATGGTAGATCTATCAGATGGATGTTAAGATAGTGATCTTGAATAGTGAACTGGAGGAGGAGGTGTATATTGGACAACCAGAGGGCTTTGTGGCTCACAACAGAGAGACCCACATGTGTAGGTTGAAGAGAGCTTTGTACAGGCTCAAGCAGGTTACTAGGGTGTGGTATGAGCGCATCGACAAATACTTGCAGAGCATGGGCTTCGTGAAGAGTGAGGCAGATGCTAACCTCTACTACTTGGTGGTTGGGGTGATGTACTCATTCTTGTCCTATATGTGGACAACTTGTTCTTGACATGTTCAGTGGGGCTCATAGAGGAGTACAAGAGGGATCTTGCAACTGAGTTCGAGATGAAATATGTGGACTCCACCTTGTACAAGCAGTTGATAGGCTCTCTCATGTATATGGTCAACATTAGGCTAGATATGTCCTATGCAGTAAACTCTCTCAGTCAGTTCATGGTGGAACCGAAGAGAGTGCATTGGATGAGAACAAAACATGTGTTGAGGTATTTGCGCGCCACTATCAAGTATGGGATCATGTATGCTCGAGGTGATGGTGTCAGGTTGGTTGGATATACTAATGCAGATTTGGTAGGTAACACAGTGGATCAGAAAAGGACTTCAGGGTGCTACTTCAACATGGGATCGGGATTTGTTTCTTGGTATAGCAGGAAGTAGAAGTCTGTGGCATTGACTTCTGTAGAGGCAGAGTACATAGCAACGAGCATGGCTACATGCAAGGCTATATGGCTTCGTAAGCTTCTAGTAGCCTTGTTTGGTTAGAGGGTTGAGATGATGGTGATACACTATGACAATTAGAGTTGCATCAAGTTGTCAGAGAATTCAGTGTTTCACAATAGGTCCAAGCATATAGACATCAAATATCACTTCATCAGGGATTGTGTGCAGTGTAGGATTGTTTAGCTACAATATATACCCACAGATGAGTAGGTAGTAGATATACTAACAAAAGCTTTGGGGAAGACAAGATTCATCTTCTTCAGAGACAAGTTGGGTGTCATGCAAAACACCTTCCTCGCTAAGAGGGAGTGTTAGTTTATGTAGCTCAAACATATGTTCTAGTCTCAGATTGTGTCTATGAGGCTAGGGAACACATTTTCTCCAATACCTAGAAAAGGTTTCACAAGAAAAGGCCTTGATTAGAATTAACTAGACAGTTAATCAATTTTCGTGAGTCTAACTGAGGGAAATGGCTTAATTAATCAATATTAATTGGGTAAATCGATTTTCCTCTAGAGACTTTTAGAAAAGTCATTTGAAGGAGTCAAGATAATCTTAGCAATCGATTGAGATTAGATCATAGTCGTTGACTCATCAAGGAGAGATTATAAAAGGAGATTGATGGTCACTTTGATAACACAAAAAAGATCAGTAAGAGATCGAGACATAGTATTACAGAGATAGCAAGGGCACAAAGACAACGCAGGGGCATCAACAAAGAGAGACAAACAATACTTGGAAACATGATTGTCGGAGGATTTTGTCATAGCGATTTCCAGAGAGAGTTGGAGATTGATTTTTCTGCAGAAAGAGGCCGATTTTTCAGTGGTGTGAATTGCTCTAGAGAAGGGGTGCGAATTACCCTAGTTGTAGTGCGAATTGCCCAGAGAAGATGAAGTGATGGAGTGAGGAGAAATTGCAGGAGAGATCAATTTGCATAGGAAGGTCGATTTGTTAGTTGAGGTCGAATTCTAGGAGGAGGCCGAGTTATTTGCTCAGCACTGCGAGTTTGCCAGTGACATGGCCGCACGTGTGAGCTAAGCAGAAGCCGAAGGGAGGTCGAATTGTTTAAAGGAGGTTGAGTTTATTCTTGAAAGAGAAATTGACTTGCAGAAGTGATAAAAATATTTTTTCAGGAGGTTTGCTAATTTATGACAAACAATTTTGTAATTTTCTCCATCACAGATTGTTGAAGAATAATAAAATTACTCATTTACATAATTGGTTTTCCCCACACTAGGGTTTTTCCAGGGACATTTGTCCAAAAATATTGGTGTCCATTATTTGTGTGTGTGCATAGTTTTCTCAGTTCCCATGGTTATTTATTTTTCAGTGAAGTTACAGTTGTGTTTTATTCAATATTTGTAGAAGACAAATCATCTAAATTGATAGGAGAATAATAAGTAGCAACTGCAATGTGAAAATTCTATCACTGCAGCAACTTATTTACTTTTCCTACTTATTTCATCATAAGTTATTCATGAAATTACTTCAACAAACATTAAAATAAATACTGCTGCAGATATCACACCATAATATAGAAACAAACATATGTACACATTGACATTGTTATTTTGGACTAATATCCCTGGAAAAACCAAATGTGGGAAAATTGGTGTAGCAAGGGAGGATTTTATTATTTAGCAATTTTCTTGTACAACAGGGTGCCAAACTGGCTTACCCATAGATAGACAAAATTCCAACACTTTTCTAAACCCAGTGTAGGCCCTATTGACCTCTGCTACAGCTTGAAACCCTTTGCGTCAGCCTAAAACCCTCCGCGTCAGCCTACTGAGGCTCTATGTAGCCTCTTTGGGCCTCTGTGTCACTCCTGCAGCCTCTACGTGGATGATGTAGGTCCTTCTTGCTCTGTGTAGTCTCTGCTGCCTCTACGTGGCTTCCTCTGGCTCTGCGTCTACCTCTTCTGTTATGATTTTCCATCTCTGTTCCGTTATTTGCTGCCTCTTGACTGCTCTCTAGACCACTGGTTCAATTTCTCAGCAAACCTCGCTCCAGAAATTGAATTGACTGGTCTACCTCAGTGTGTTCTCTAAGTGCCCCTCAAGCCTCCTCTTATACTTTTTCTGTTGACATCTCAACGACTGAGATTAAGTCCCTAATCAACGGCTAAGATTAGATCTGGCTTGATCCATGTCTTTTGGACCATTCTAACACAGATTCATATTAATACACATTAATATTTTATTTTCCCTAAGTTTAGACTTAGGGACTCCATTAAAAATATTAATTATTTTAATATCTCTTGATCTGTTTAGAATTTGCCCAAACCCTTTTTGGGTATTGGAGATCTTATGTTCCCCAACCTCTCCACCAAATTTCGTGGCTAGAGCACATCCGATGCTACCCCAAATAAACACTCCCTCTTGGCGAGGACTGTGCTCTAGCAATACTCCTCAGTGAGTATTACTCTGATTATCTGGCATCGGTACTTGTGCTGATGCTAGGCCTTCTTGCCTAACATCCTTTGCACTGCTGCCTCCTGTATTGTTGCCCATGACTATGCTACTGCCACTGCTGCATTTGTACGATAACTCCCTCTGCATCCGTGCTACTGTTGGTCCTTTCTCCCAACACTACATCCACACTGCAACTTCCTCTGCATCTGTGCTACTGTTTGGTCCTTTCTCCCGACACTGCATCTGCAGTGCAACTCCCTCTGCATCTGTGCTGCTGTTGGTCTTTTCTCCCAACATTGCATCTGCACTGCAACTCCCTCTTCATTTGTGCTGCTAACACACTACTTTTGAAAGGGGTTCTTTACCATCCCCATCTTTTCCCTGAAGTAGTCAAATTTTGACTTTCCAAGGGCCTTGGTGAGGATATCTGCCACTTGTTCCCCTGTAGGAGTGTAGCTCAACTGTACAGCTCCTCGTTGGACACAATCTCTGACAAAGTGACATTGGATATCAACATGCTTTGACCTATCCTGAAATACTGGATTCTCATAGAGTTTGATGCAACTCTGATTATCACACATGATCCTGGTGGCCTCCATATTTCTTCTGAATAGGTTTACCAACAATTTTCTAAGCCATATGGCCTCATAGAAAGCTGTGCTTGCTGCCATATATTTTGCCTCAAACGAGCTTAGAGCTACGGGCTTCTGTTTCCTACTGCACCAAGAGGTTATCCTTGATCCAATGTTGAAACAGTACCCAAAGGTACTTTTCTGATTCACTGAACTTTCTGCCCAATCTGCATCAGTAAATCCACTCAACCTGATATCCTTCCCCTTGTTGTACAAGAGCCCATAATCAACTGTCCCTTGTAAATACCTGAGAACGTGCTTGGCTACTGCCCAGTGAGCCCTCTTTGGTTCCACCATGAACTGACTGAGGGTGTTGACAGCGTAGCAAATATCTGGCTTGGTATTGACTAGATACATTAGGGACCCTATGAGCTGTCGGTATAGGGTGGGATCGACATCCTTGTCTTCTGATGCATCAATCTTCTTCTAGTTGGTGAACATTGGCGTAGCCATAGGTCTACAGTCTCCCATCCCGAACCTTTTCAGGGTTTCTGTAGCATACCTTCCTTGCCCAAGGAAGATTTCTCCTTTCTACTGCCAAACTTCCAACCCTAGGAAATAGTGCATGCGTCCCAGATCCTTCATACCGAACTCTGTGGCTAGATTCTTCTTGCAGTCTTCAATGAGTCTGGATGATCCTGTCAGGAAGAGATCATCCACATATAATACTAAGATAAGTGGCTCGCTCTCTACGACCAGATAGCAGAGATTCAGATCCACGTCACTCTTGACAAACCCCATCTTCTGCAAGTAGCCATCCATTCGACCATACCACGTTCTTGGTGCCTGCTTCAACCCATACGAGGCTTTCTTTAGTCTGCATACATGAGACTTCTTCACATGAGTTTCAAAGCCCTCTGGTTGTTCAATGTATACTTCTTCTTCTATTACCCCGTTCAGAAATGCTGTCTTGACATCCATCTAATGGATCTCCCATTCCATCTGGGCTGCAAGAGATATCACGGTCCTAATAGATGTATACTTGGCTACCGGGGCGAAGGTTTTCTCATAGTCAATCCCTTCCTTTTGAGCATACCCCTTAGCCACAAACCTGGGCTTGTATTTTTCAATACTGCCGTTCGCAACATATTTGATCTTGTAGATCCATCTTGAACCTACCATAGATCTGTCTTGAGGCTTTGACACCACCTCCCAAACATCGTTTACCATTATGGAGTTATACTCCTCCACCATCACATCTAGCTAGACCTGATGTTGAGCTACCTCATTGAAGCTGGAAGGCTCTCGATCCTGAGCTACTAACCCCTGATACCTGTCTGGCTGTTTTCGCTCCCTTTTATTGTTCCTTGGCTCTCCGATGATGTTCTCTGCATCACGTAGAATCTAACGAAGTTCCCTGCTGGTTCTTTCTCTGCCAACAAGTGCTTCTGTTTGCTCCTCTTCCTCATCTTGAGAATCTTCCTGATCTGAGGAAGGATTCTTCACTTCCGTTGGTTGAAGAGGCATGACTAATGGATCCTCTTTCGATTGCTCCTTGGAAGGCATTTCACAAGATCTTCTGAAAGATCTATCCTCCATGAACTCTACATCTCGACGTATTACTACCTTCCTGCTCTCTGGAAGATAGATCCTGTATGCCTTAGCATTCTCACTATATCCTGCCAGATGCCCTTTTTCTGCAGTCTGATCCAGCTTCTTCCTCTTTTCTTCGGGTATGCGACAATATACCAAACTCCCAAATATCCTGAAATGACTGACTTAAGGTATATTTCCAGTGAAGACTTTCTCTGGAGTAATCTTGCCCAATGCCCGATGAGGAGTCCTGTTTTGAACGTAGATAGCTGTGTTGCATGCTTCTGCCCACAAGAATTTTGGCATATCTTGATCATACAACATGGCCCTAACTGCTTCAACAATAGTCTTGTTTTTCCATTCTGCCACCCCATTTTGCTCCGGATTGTAGGGAGCTATCCACTCTCTTCTGATGCCCTCCTTAGCACAATAATCAGTGAAGTCCTTATCGACATATTCTCCACCATTATCTGAGCGCAAGACTTTTATTTTCTTACCTATCAGATTCTCCACTAGAGCCTTGAACTCCTTGAATCGACAAAAAACCTCATCCTTGGTTTTTAGAAAATAGATCCGAGTTTTCCTTGAGTGATCATCAATGAAGGTAAGGAAATACTCGGCACCGCTGAGAGCTTTAACGGACATAGGTCCGCAGATATTTGAGTGTATCAATCCTAGTACACTCTTGGCCCTGTGGTTGCTCCTAGGAAATGCTGCCTTGGCATACTTTCCTAGAGCACATCCCCTGCATACGTCATCTCGTTTCGTACTCAGAACCGGAACTCCTGTTACAATGCTCCTGAGAATTCTTAGAGCTCCATGGTGCAAGTGACCCATCCTCCTATGCCATAGTTCGTTCAAGTCTTTATCCCCATGACTGCCTATTAGTGCCATTGGAGATTCTAGTTGTAATCTGTACAACCGATTACTTTTGATCCCGATCTGCACTTTCTTTTTCCAGCTCGGGTGTTTGACGTATACCTTTTCCTTGATGAAGTAGACGTTATAGCCCTTGCCTTGTAGTTGTGACATGGAAAGTAAGTCATCCCCAATCCTGGCACATGTAGCACATTTTTGGCACGGAACCGCTCTCCTGATTCTGTCTGAAAAACTATGGTACCCTTTCCTACTGGAGTACACTTTGCCTTGTTCCCCATGGTGATCTGAAAGTTCATCTTCTCTTCTCGATATTTTGAGAAACACTCCCTGATTCCCTTCACATGCCACGAGGCTCCATTGTCTATATACCATACTTCTGATGATGCAGCACTAGTCATGCTCACCACTTCTTCTTCCAACCTAGAAGCCAACATAGAGAAATCGAAATCTCTCTCTCTTGTGCAATCTTCTGAAAATCTGCATGAGTCCCCTGAGGTGGATGCGTTTGCATCGTGGTCACGACCCATAACTGATTTTCCCTTTCTGTATTTGATTACTTGCTCTAATACCATGTGAAAATTCTATCACTGCAGCAACTGATTTAATTTTCCTACTTATTTCATCATAAGTTATTCATGAAATTACTTCAACAAACATTAAAATAAATACTGCTGCAGATATCACACTGTAATACAGAAACAAACATATGCACACATTGACATAGTTATTTTGGACTAATGTCCCCGGAAAAACCCAATGTGGGAAAACCGGTGTAGCAAGGGAGGATTTTATTATTCAACAATTTTCTTGAACAACAGGGTGCCAAACTGGCTTACCCACAGATAGACAAACTTCTAGCACATTTCTAAACCCAGCATAGGCCCTACTAACCTCTGCTATAGCCTGAAACCCTCTGCGTCAGCCTACTGAGGCTCTGCGCAGCCTCTTTGGGCCTCTGCGTCACTCCTGCAGCCTCTGCGTGGATGACGCAGGCCCTTCTGGCTCTGCAGAGTCTCTGCTGCCTCTGCGTGGCTTCCTCTGGCTTTTCGTCTACCTCTTCTGTGCTGATCTCTCGTCTCTCTGTTCTGTACTTGCTGCCTCTTGACTGCTCTCCAGACCACTGGTTCAATTTCTCAACAAACCCCACTCCAGAAATTGAACTGACTGGTCTCCCTCATTGTGTTCTCCAAGTGCCCCTCAAGCTTTCTCTTATACTTTTTTTGTTGACATCTCAACGGTCGAGATTAAGTCCCTAATCAACTGCTAAGATTAGATCTGGCTTGATCCATGTCTTTTGGACCATTCTAACACAGATTCATATTAATACACATTAATATTTTATTTTCCCTAAGTTTAGACTTAGGGACTCCATCAAAAATATTAATTATTTTAATATCTCCTGATCTATTTAGAATCTGCCCAAACCCTTTCTGGGTATTGGAGATCTTATGCGCCCCAACCTCTCCACCAAATTTCGTGGCTAGAGCACGTTCGATGCTACCCCAAATCAACATATAACAAAAATTAAACTTTCACAGTGCATTGAATCCTATTTATTGTATTGTATTCATATATATGTGTCAAAATTTAACTTGCATATTTTGTTTTTTTTGAAATTTAAACAAATGTGTATAATGTCCATTGTATTTTCATCTTGTTGTTGAATGTTTGTGGAAGATTAAACATTTTTGTAGGTATGATTCTTTTCTCAACACTCATGTTCATTTGCTTTACTTTTTTGTTTCGTAGGTTTGATTAGTGCCCTACGAACATGCTGAAGGCTTTGGAGTTTGGACCCATTGTGTTATCTTTTCGGGTTACTTCGAAAGCGTTTACACCATTTTATAGGTTGCTTCATGTGATGTGGGGTGCATGGTGTATGATTTGTCGTTGATTGGTCCATGATGGACATGCACATGTGGAGGTGGTTTGCTTGTGGATTGCTAGACCTTGTATGGATGGTTATGTGGTTTCTTCCTTGGAGGGTTGGAGTCCTTTAGACAACTTGGTGACATTCTTCATATTGGGAAAATGTAGATTGGTTGATTGTTTGGAGATGCATTTCTTTGGAGGAGGAGCTCTTGGCATTCTAGAGGACGTTGAATCCTAGATGGCATGGGGTTACTTTGATGAGTACATGGAGGCTTGTACTTGACTTATGCTAGCTTGGGTTGAGGGAGTGGACATGTAGGTGGGAGGATCCAAAGGATGCACATGTTCTAAGAGTTGTGTTGGAGTTTTGGAGCACTTGGATGAGGAGGTAGAGTGTTCATGCTTTGGAGCCTTGCTTATGGATCTTTATCATCTTGGATCTTGACGTGTGCTCCTTTATATTAAAGTGCTTCACATGTGTGAGCTTACTTGTGTTTTGTTGGTTTCTTGTAGTGGACTAGGTCCACTTGATATGGTAGAACTCTCTTTACGTCGTATATAAATAGAGGAAGTAGAGTCATTCTCATCTATATTCTTGTGGCGATTATTCATCATCACTTGTATTATAGATGCGAGGAGAGGAGTGCTAGTCTCTTTCTCTCTTTTGTTCTTTTCTTTTATATCATCTCTCCTGTCTTGGAGCACTAGGACTTCTTGGAGTATTCTTGGATATTTTTGGGTTAGGGTTTCTGCCCTAAGGTGACAAGGAATTTAAGTTTGGTAATAAACTCTATGGTTGTACTTGTTGAGGAGGAAGAGAAGAGGAGACATCTTGCATGAGGCCTATTACCACAAAATCTAGCAGGCCTTGGAGATGGAAACCCTACAAGTCGAGAGCTAACAATGGGGAAGAGGCCCACTGTCACCACAACCAAGGTCCCCTGCTCTTCAAGAACTTCCACTGATGGGTGGAGTCTTGGTAGGAGGGAAATCATTAAAAATAGATATGCTAGGTATAAGGCACAAAGTGATCAAGCTAGAGCTCATTCATGAGAGAGACTTAATAATGGTTCAAGGCTTCAAAGAAGCAAAATGCTCTTAGAGAAAAGTCTTAGAAAAGAAGGCTCAAGAACTAGGGTTTTGAGATTTTTCGATGGTGATAGGTTTCTACAAGGTCAAGGCCAGAGAGAAAAGGCTTCTTATGATATACTTCAACAAGTACTAAGCTCATACAACCTTCAAGGAAGCCCTCAAGTTGAGGGGAAAAGAACTAGGGTTTCCCTCTTGGAGCAACACCTAGGCAAGAGATTTTATGGGTGATATTTGAGTGGATGCCCACCAAACTTGGAGAATAGATAGCCTATACCCTAAGCGTGATGTTTAGGCCCTCAAATTGCCAAAACGTCTCATCCTAAAAATTTCGTTGCAAGCCTTAAATTTTCGCCCTAGCCTTAAAAGGACCGATTAAAATTAGGATTGATCATCAATGACTTGGACTAGTGCCTTGTCCTTTAGGCATATGAAGTCAAGGATGATATATATAAGCCAAACCTTTTCTAAGGCAAAAGAAATTGATGCCCTAGGTATCAACTTTTGGCATTTACCCATTTCAAAAGAAAATGGAGTTTGATGGAGAGATTAAAGATTTCCTCCACCAGGAACATTCATTACATGTTGTACAATGAATAACGTATGCAATACTCAACTAGATAGCCTTTCAAATTTAATTTTCAACAATTAGGGCACAAAATAGCATAACCTAGAAGCAACAACTCCATACATTAGACAATTTCAAGATAGAAAATCTTCAAGAAAAAGCATTTACAAGACAACATGTAGTATATCCATCCATTATCCAAAGAAGTAACTTCAAAGACAATAAAATATAACTTCCAAATATCGAAATGCATCTAATAGATCTCCAATAGCCAAGAAGGAACAAGAGCAAAATTCATACAAGAGGTCGAATTGTCCAAAAGATGATGATGAGAGACTAAATTAGGTCTCTCATATTTATACATGTTTAATCAAGTCTAATTTTAGCCTAAAGTCCTCTTAGTTGTTAAATGATGGGCAAAAACTAATTGTGGTTTCAAGGCAACCATGTAGCCAATGTGAAATCATAAAATTTAACCAACATTAGGGCTGAAATGTTGACGTCATCATTGCGTGGGCCTCTTGGAGGCATGCGTTGAGCTCCCTTGGTGCCAAACTGAGTCAACATGGCTCCAAAAATCATCCTCTAGGGTTGGCGGCATTGGCCCCTAGATATCCATGCAAATCATCATGTGGACCTCAGTTTTGTTTTTGGGGCACAAAATGGATCTCATGGGTCTCCTGGTGATAAAATAGTTTGGATCTGCTCCATTGTTGTGGGCTCAAAGAATGGTGCTAGCATCCCATGTCTCAAAGGGTGAGACAATCCTCATCTGGGCCTCAGATCAATTGCCAAATGTAAGTGCACTCTAACCCTGCTGGGGGCATACTGGTCCAATTGCATCATATCATGAATGGTGGTGCAAAGTGTGGACTGTTGGTGTGTTGTAGGTGCCCATGGAGTGGAATGATGGTGTGTTGTAGGTGCCCATGGAGTGGAATGGTGCTCTGCAAGTGACAAGAGTCCCTTGGTTATCATTGCTTCACCTATAGGGTGTCATATGATCCTCTAGTGGACTTAGGCCCCAGTTAAGTTGCTCAGCCATTGAAGAAAACCACTCGCCGCTCACACATAATGTCCAGTGCTGTGTTTTCACCATTATTTACAATTAATCATTAGTGCATCTAAGTGAACCAAGCTTGTTAGTCAAGAGAAAATTGAGACTTCATATGGGGCTTCTCTTCCAAAGTTGGGGTTTTGTTCTCGAAGTAGTGTTACCTCCCTAGGTAGGAGTGGCTAATAAATGATCCTATTAGGTGTTCCCAGCACTTAAGGGGAAAAACATGTCCTTGGTACATCCTTTAGTTAATAAATGGGGTTGAAGGGGTCTTAGAGCCAAATGCCATGGGTACAAGGGTAAAAGTAATTAGGAAGTCCAGATATTGGGTATAGAGATGTGAGGAGGGAGCAATCGTGGTTGAATAAGTTACCCCAACTCTTGTTTTTCCACTCCTCTTGCCTTTTTCTTTTTCTTGCTTTTTCTTTGTATTACTGCTAGAAGCTCCAGGAAATGAGAGCATGTTGTGAATGATGTATAACAGTTATTACCCCCTTAAAGGTGGGGAAATTCATCGCCCACTGGGGGTTGGGATGTGCATGGGTTCCTTTAATGATGTGATGGGGCAACCATAGGCCCGAGGAACCAGGGTGATGGCCATAATGATAAGGGGTAGAGCTCATGCTTGGTTTTTTCCCATGTGCTATATTAAATGTCTTGGCCATCTTTTGCATTTTATGATCTTCTTTTTCTTTTGTTTCTTGCTTGTGGCCATGATATGCTTTTAATTTTCTTTTAGCTTCATCAACCTCCAAGGCAACGTTTTCAGGATTGACCCATTAATGTGGACAAGGGGGGGTGCCAGTGCCCTGTGGACCAAATGGTCATGTGGACCTAGAGAAGGAAAATGGTGAAATAGAGTTTGTAATGTGCGGAGGGGAGTGAAAAATATGGAATGGCAAAACAGGAGCACAATACCAAAATCAGGGTTTCTCGAGTAGTGCCCTTTCTAAAGCCAATAGGCCATAATGGAAAACATACCTTTTGGGCTGGATTGCCCACCTTCTAGCATATGCTCTTGACAAATAGGTAAGGAGACATACAACTGATGCATAGAGCGAAGAGAGAGTGGAACATCACATCGACTATAAGGTGATTGTCAGGGGCTGCTAGTTTCCGATTGGAAGAAGATGAATAGGAGAAAGGCTCTCTTAGGGGGTACCCACTTTCGGTGGGAAACAAGGCCTAGTACCCATCAAAAGTGGATAACCCCTAGGAGGATATTTTTTCTCTTTTCTGATTCTAGCATATGCTCTTGACAAATAGGTAAGGAGACATACAACTGATGCACAGAGCGAAGATAGAGTGGCACATCACATCGACTATAAGGTGATTGTCAGGGGCTGCTGGTTTCCGATTGGAAGAAGATGAATAGGAGAAAGGCTCTCTTAGGGGGTACCCACTTTCGGTGGGAAACAAGGCCTATTACCCATCAAAAGTGGATAACCCCTAGGAGGATTTTTTTTCTCTTTTTTGATTAGCCAACCAACCAACAACCCTATCATGATCCATATATAAATTTACTTCAAAGCTCTCCACTCATTGCTCTGATCAATGCTCTCTCCCATCTAACGTACTTCTTGAAGGAAGGTCGGTCAACTATCAAACGGTAGAATAACCATTTCTATAATCATTTACTTTCATTTAATGTTAAGTGAATTCTAATATGGATTTTAGGATAAGCTGGATGATTGATTGCTCTTGATTGTAACCTTGTTCCCATACTTCATGTGGGAGGTTATCCTTTACCCCTAGTCTAGTGTGACCTCCCCAAAGGCCTTTCTTTCCATTGTTCAGGAGAGGCCCTAATAGGAGCCACTAATTGATATAGCATGCCCAAGGTAATGCATGCACTAATTGATATAACATGCCCAAGGTAATCTATGTAGTGATTGATATAACGTGCCCAAGGAAATCCATACTTGCCATTTTCCATCTATCCCTGATAGTCATTTCCATTCTTTGGATTGATTGTCATCTATCAGTGGCACTGGAAATCTATAACCACATCTTTGAGTTAGGGCCCGAAAACTTTTCCCGAAGAGGCTGATGTAGCAGAAAAAAATTAAAAGCATATATGGCCACAAATAAATGATAATGAAAAATGAAAAAGATGGCCAGGACCAATAGTAAACGTATGGGAAAAAGGCTAGTCTAAGCTCTATCCCTAGTAGCAAACACTTAATTCCTAAGCATCTCATGCTCTATCTAAATCAAAGGAACCTATAATGTTCTAGTCCTGATGAGTAATAAACCATTACATCTTTAAGGGCATTTGAAAAAGCATGTGGCAAGTTAGTCACCCAAGTTAAGCAAATCATTAAAGTAGAAGGTGCACTAGAGGGGTGGAAAAAGCAAGTCGAGGAAAGGGTAACTCAGGCCTTTGTGAAAATTTCACTACTGAAATTCTATTGCACTAACTGGAATTATTTTTTCTAACTGTAAATTAATTATGCAGTTTATTGTTACGGCAACAACGAATTAATCACACTGCAATCTTCACAAATAAAATACTGCAGAAAATTAAAGCGCTGGAAACTGAGAAATGCTAGCGCACACACACATAAAAATGACACCATTATTTTTGGACGAAAGTTCACGGAAAAAGCCCAACGTGGGAAAACTAGTTGTAGCAGCTAAGGGTTTATATTATTATTATTATGCAACAAAAATTCTAAGTACAATAAAATGTCGCCAATTTGGCGATTCTATCCAAGAGAAGTACTGGCAAAAATATATAGGGTAATTTTACCCTTTCTCCGAACAATCCTGAAACTTGCTTGCCTTTGAAGAGCAAGCTGTCCACGCTTCTCTGCTCAAGCCTCATGTCACCCTAGCGTAGACCCTCTCATGCTCAACCTGAAACTCTTGCAAATCAAGATATCCTGCTCGCCGTTGACTATGAAACTATTTCTCTGACACTCTGGAAAATATTCCCAGCCTTTAGAACCGAAAACAAGCTTCTCCTCAACTAAATCGAACTGCTCGATTGAGGCTCTTTGTTGCCCCTGCGCAGCCTCCTAGAGAATAATTGCAGCTTTCTCTTGTTGACTCTTCAGAATTGGAATCTCCTTCGGAATAATGCTCTACTGCCCCTCTACCACTTGCTACTCGATCTACTGGCTTGATTTCTCCTGCTGAATCACCTGCCCTAGAAAATCGAATTGCCCAGATTACTGAGTATCTGAATTGGTGTGTTCTCCATCTACCCATCAACCTCTTATAATCTCCAGTTGGGACTCCAACGACCACAAGTAAAACTTAATCGATGGTTGAGATCATTTCCAAGTTGATCTATATGAGTTTATAGAGAATTCTCACCTTTCTCAATTAATTACTATTAATTAACCATTTTTCCTAAGTTAGACTTATGAAATTTTTAATTATGGTCAATTAATTTAATTGAGCCATCTCTAGGTGGAATTTCTAGAAACGATTTTTGGGTTTTGGAGAACTCATGTGTTTTATTCTCTCCACAAAGTTTCGAGACTAGAACACCATCCAATGCTACAAAAACTAACACTCCCTCTTCGTGGGGAAGGTGTTCTCTCCAACTCTAGTGTCGCAATGTTGCTACAACACCCTGTCTTTATAACATCCTCCATACATGCTGTTGATGTCTAGCCACTGTGACTGCCTGCCATTGCCCACCAATCTCTGCAGAAATTTGATTCATTTGCCATTAACTGTAGCTGAACCATGCTGCATCTATATTGTTGCTGACACTGCACTATACAACTTGTATTGCTGCCAACTTTGCATCTACACTACAACTCAACTCCCTCTCAACTATTGTCGCTGCTACTGCAACTGAGAAGCATCCAAAATAATCTGTCCCCGCTACTGAAACGGGTTCTCCACCATACCCATTTGTTCTTGAAATAGATGAATGTAGCTCTCCCTAGAGCTTTCATGATTATATCTACATCCTGCTCATATGTGGAAACATACCGTAGTTGAACCACCCCATGCTACACAAGGTCTATGATGAAATGAAATCGGATATATCTATGTTTTGACTTGTCATGAAACACCGGATTCTCAGAGAGCTTGATGCAACTTTGATTATCATAGTAGACAATGGTCACCTTCATCCTCTACCTAAACATGCTTACTAACAACTTCCAAAGCCATATGGCTTCGCACGTAGCTGTGCTTGCTGCCATATACTCTGCCTTTGCAGAGCTCAGTGCTATTGACTTTTGCTTCCTGCTGCGCCAAGAAACCATCCCTGATCCAATGCTGAAGTAGTAGCTAGAGGTACTTTTCTTGTCCACTGAAATGCCTGCCCAATTTGCATTTGTGAACCCACATAGTTTGACGTCATCTCCTCGGGTATATTTCAACCTATACTCTATTGTGCCGCACACATACCTCAAAATGTGCCTCGCCACTGTCCAATGTGCTATATTCTATTCCAGCATAAACTGATTGAGAGTATTGACCGCGAAGCAAATATTTGGCCTAGTGTTGACCAGATACATGAGAGAACCGATGAGCTGTCTATACAAGGTGGGGTCAACATCCTTGTCATCTAATGCATCTATCTTCTTCCAGTTGGTGATCATGGGCGTAGACATGGGTCAACAATTTCTTCAGCCTGCACACATGTGTGCACCTCTCATGAGTCTCGAAGCCCTCTGGCTATTCTGTGTACACCTCCTCCTTTATCACACCGTTCAAGAATGTTGTCTTGATGTCCATCGGGTGAATCTGCCACCCCATCTGAGCTGCTAGGGATATAACTGATCGGATAGAAGTGTATCTGGAAACTAGGGTGAAGGTCTCCTCATAATCTATTCGTTCTTTCTGCGCAAACCCCTTTGCCACGAACCTAGCCTTGTACTTATCCACGTTTGCATCTGCAACATACTTGATCTTATAGATCCATCGAGAATACAATTGCATTGCCCTCAGGCCTTGACAACACCTCCCAAACACCATTTGTCATGATAGAGTTGTACTCTTCTACCATGGCATCTACAAACACCTGATGTTGTGCGGCCTCTTGAAAGCTGGAAGGTTCCACAACCTGAGCCACCAAAGCTTGGTATTTGTCAGGTTGTCTACGCTCTCTTTTGTTCGTCCTGGGATCTCCAATGAAATTCTCTGCATCTCTCAATGTCTGACGAGATTCTCTGCTGGTTCAACCAACTCCTCCTCGTCCTGCATTTGCTGCTCCGTTTGCTGTGGACTCACTGGATCCCCTGCACCTGAGGAAATGCTAGTACTGGATCCTTGTGACTATCCTTCTGGCTGCCTCTGCTGCTGGATCAATGGAGCTTTTGCTGGCTCATTCAGATCTCCTATTGGCATCTCATGAGACCTCTTGAAAGCTTGGTCTTCCATGAACTTTATGTCTCGTTTCACTACAATCTTCCTATTGCTAAGAATGTAGATCTTGTATGCCTTTGCGTTTCGCTATACCTAACGAGGAACCCCTTCTCTGTAGTTTGATCCAATTTGGTGTGCTTCTCATCTGACACATGGCAATAAGCATTGTTGCCAAAGATCTTGAAGTGACTAACTTCTGGCTTCTTCCCTGTGAGGACTTCTTCTAACATTTTTTTCCTCAATGCCCTATGAGGAGTCCTATTCTAAATATACACCGGTATGTTACATGCTTTTTCCCATAGAAACTTGGGCAAATCCTGGTCATATAACATTGCTTTTGCAACCCCAACTATAGTTATATTTTTCGGCACAGCTACCCCATTCTGTTGTGGATTGTATGGTGTTGTCCAGTCTCTTATGATGCCCCCCTTCCCAGAAAAATCTGTTAAGTGTTTATCAATATACTCTCTACCATTATCTGAGCAAAGCACCTTGATTTTCTTCCCTGTCGCATTCTCTACAAGAGCCTTAAACTCCCTGAAACGATTGAATACCTCATCCTTAGTCTTTAGGAAGTAGATCTAGGTTTTCGTGGAATTTTCATCTATAGAGATGACAAAATATTCGGCTCCATTTAGAGATCTAGTGGACATCGGGCCACAAATTTCTGAGTGTATAAGTCCTAACACACCATCTGCTCTGTTGTCATTTCTTGGGAATGCTACCTTAGCATATTTCCCAAGCACGCACCCTCTGCACACAACATCGTGTTCTGTTCCAAGTTTTGGAACCCCTGTTACTGTCTCCCTGAACATCTTGAGTGCTCCATGTTGTAAATGTCCCATTATTCTACGCCACAACTGATTCAGTTCCTTCACACTGCGACTGTGACAACCTACTAGTTCCATTGGGGAGTCAAGCTGCAACCTGTACAACCTGTTGCTTCGAACTCTAGTCTGTCTCACCCTCTTCCAGCTCGGGTGTTTGACAGACAACTTCTTTTCTATGAATGTAATGTTCCTTTTTCTGGTGTTCCTGACGACATGGTTAGGATGGACTTTCAGGGGTGGGGCAGACAAGTCACAGGGGCAAGTTCACTTCATCAGCGGGCCTAGGGGCTTCTGGAGGTGTTTTCATCTGGTTTTGAGGAGCTTTTATGAGGTTTGATGGCATTCGCTTGGTATATTCCATCATCCGCACAGTTTGCCTTTCGTTTTCGTTGCATTCCGACAACTTTCAAAGAAATGAGTCATTAATGGGCCTGATTCAATTAATTATGCTTACGGTGGCATTTTGGGAGGAATACTTGGTAGAAAACCTTAGTGTATTAGCTTGTTGGAACCAGAAGGAGAAGATCTACAGGATGGGGTGGATAGAAGTGATTTTCGGTGGCTTGAGGAGGCATGGTGGCCAATTTACCATTTTCCCACATTAAAAAGAATATTTTAATAAAGGGAAATGTGCTCAATGATTAAAATAATAATAAAATAGGAGCTTCTAGAGGGGTCCACCAGATCTATAAAAAGAGGAGGAGGAAGCCATTAGAGGGCATCTTGGATTTGATATTACTTCTTGTATGAGAGGTTGAAAAATCGGTTCTTTACTTCATTGGTAGCTCCAGGACAAAAACCCTCGGGTGATTCAATGAGATTGGGCGAGTACCCATCTCCCCTTGGTGAATTCATCCAGAATTCACAGGCGAGCTCAACAATGACATTTCAGTTTAGTTTTGGAGGGCTAGCACAGTATTGGAGCAGATTCTTGAGGCCAGTTTTCCATCTCAACTATTTTGTTGTATCAACATGTAAACCCTAGTTTCTTATTATAATAAAAGCTGATATTTCTGCTCATTGTATTATTGAATTACATGCATTCTATTTGTTATATTTTACATGGCAATCTTCTGTTAAGTAAATGGTAATTTTTATGTAGAAACTTTGGTTAAGATAGATTTATGCAAAAATAGAAAAATATGCCATTTGGGACATTACATTGGTATTAGAGCTAGTTTTCCTACTAGCTTGAGGGTTTCTGGTCAAGTGACTGACTCCTAGCTTCTTCCTCGAGAAGATTTCTTTTGGTGTTATAACTTATCTTCCCTAACGCCTAGTGAAGAAACCTGTTCTGAATATACATAGTCGTATTACATGCCTCTGCCTATAAGAACTTGGGCTAATCCTGGTCATATAATATCACCTTTGCTGCCCCAACTATAGACATGTTCTTCCGCTTTGCTACCCCATTCTCTTGTGCGTTATGTTACCCACCACCTGTGGGTAGTATATATAGGAGAATTTTTTTCTTCTAGATGGTTCTCAACCGGTAGCCAACAGCCCCTTGCAGCCACTAGATAGCTCGATGTGCCATTATCTCTGCCACATGAGCCAGCCATGTGGTCTCTCACCCATCTGTTATGATTGTATGTTTTAAGGTGGGCCTCTCGACCCCAAAGGTATGGATTTTCATTAGCATAATTGAGTAATTTTCCTTGTCATGAGCACTTTTAGGCATGGATTGGTGGGGGGATTCAGCGGAAAGTGTGGGCTAGGTCTGTACTCTTGTCTCCACTACCCGATTTCGTGTTTAGCCTCGTATCCTAGTCCCGTGGGATCTCCTTTACTGGCCATTAGCTTTAGGGTTGGCACTACATGGGAAATCTCGATTTTGGTTGCATGGTCTCACTTCCCGACACCATATATGTCACCCCCTTCCATTCATTTTAGCCCCATTCATCTCTTTGCCCATCCGGATCCACATAGGATTAGCCTCCCTCTCCTATTGTCCACACCTTGGGTCGGGCTTAGAACAATGCCCGAAGGTTGATGCAGCTAAAAAGAAAAGAAAAAGCATAATTTGGCCACTCTCAACAGGAAATGTACCACAAAATGCAAAAGATGGTTGGGACATACAAATTTAGCAAGTGGGAAAAAGCCAAACATGAGCTCTACTCCTTATCCATGGCCATCACCCTGGTTCCTACGGGCCCTAGATGCGCCCCCTACATCATTAAGGAACCCATGATTGTCCCAACCCCTGGTGGGCGATGAACTGTCCCACCTTAAGGGGGTATCCATTGCTATATATTACACATCATGCTCTCATCCCCTGGAGCCCTGAGCAATTATGAAGAAAAATCAATCAAAGGCAAAAGGCATATGAAGAAAGGTGGAAAAACAAAGGCCGAGGTAACTCACATACCACGATTTGCTCCATCCTACACTCATATACCCAAGTGTGGGCTTCCCTTATTATAGGTAATTTAGTACGATGACATGTGGTCTAGATGCTTCCTCTAATCCCCACTTCGTCCCATCACTATATTGTTAGTTTTTGTGGCATCAAATGTGTTCTATCCACAAAATTTGGTAGAGAGGCTAGAATACATGAGATCTCCAAAACCCAGAAATCATTTCTGGAAATTCCACCTAGAGATGACTTAATTAGATTATTAACCATTTTTTTTTTTAATGTTTCGTAAGTCTAAACTTAGGAAAATTGGTTAATTAATCAGAATTATTTAAGTCAAGGTTAGAGTTCTCTAGAAACTCACATGGATTGATCTAGAAATGATTTAAGCCATCAATTAAGATTTAGTTTTGGCCATTGGAGTCCCAACAGGAAGATATAAGAAGGGATTGATGTGGTGATGGGGAATATACTAGAGACACTTGGAGAATTCGATTTTCCAGAGTAGCAACAGTTAGTTGCCAGAGAATTCGAGTTTCAGTGAGGAAGCAAAGACAGTGAAGGGCAGGGATAGTGATATGGAGGAAGTTTTCCAAATCTGAAGAGGTAATAACAGGAGGTTGATTTATTCCTAGTGAGGCAGCGCAGAGGACTGTGCAGTTGCCTTAGAAGAGCAATTCAATTTAGCTGGAGGAAACATCGTTTTTAGTTCCAAAGACCGGGCAAAGGTTCCAGAGTGCCGAAGAAGCGATTTCCTCAACATAGATAGGAAGAACGACTTGATTAGAGGTAGTTTCGGGCTAGATGTCATAGGGTCTACGCAAGCATTGCGCAGAAGTCTATGCAGAGGGTCCAGGAGGACGAGTTTTCTGAGGTAGAGTTGTGTTGGGGTTACTTTTGGAGGAAGGGAAATTCCCTTAGATAATTTTGGTCAGATTTTCTTGTTGTTTGGATTGCCAATTGGGCATCCATAGATTGTACTCAGATTTCACTGATGCATAATAATAAAACCCTCAGCGGTTGCACCAATTTTACCAAGTTGAGTTTTTCCGGGGACATTTGTCCAAATATAACTATGTCATATTTTTATGTGTGTGCTAGATTTTCTCAGTTTCCAGTGCTATTTTTCTTTTGCAATTTATTTTTGAAAATCACAGTGTGAATTATTTGGTATTTTTCGTAGCAGACAACACATAAATTATTAAATAAATTAACAATTATGAAAATAATTTTCAGTTGCTGTGATTGATGAAATTTTTACATGTTATCAGAGCGTGAGTGATCAGTGGGGAAGCTCAGGCGCGAAAAGGGGAATTTCACTGTTCAGTAGGAGAAGTAGGTCGAAATTCCTAGAAGCAGCGCAATCCATTGCCAAGTAGGGTGAGTTGCTTGGGGAAATTCGATTTTTTAGTGCAGAGTGGCAGAAAATTTGACTTTCTAGCTTGAGTGATTCTAGCAGGCAGAGGGAGCAACAACAACTTAGATTTTCGCTAAGCAGATTCCTTGGTTGGACACAAAGGGTTTTTATAGCAATTTACAGTTGCAGAATCCGCGTCGGGTGGAAGAGAAAAGCACACATAGCAGAGGCAAAATTTCTCTCATGGAACTTTGAGTCTCGAAAGTTCGATTTTTCGAGGCAGATTGGCAATAGCAACTAGCAGATCCATGCATTCCAGAAGGGAGTGCGAGTAGCAGAGCATCAGCCAAGCAGAAGGAAAGAGGGGGTTTTCAATAGTTTTCGAGATGGCCACAACTGGGCTTAGAGATCGGGATAGGTTGGAGGGAGCCTCCAAATATGTCCTTTGGAAGGCTAGGATGTCCTTCCTTCTAGATGAATATGGCCTGAAAGCCTACATGGACAATGTGGTAGCAGTTCCCCAGGATGTTAGTCAGCTGAAGGAATACAAGAAGGAAATGACAAAGGCAAAGAGAACGATTTTGGATGGACTCTGAGATCACATAGTCTCGCATATTTCTGGCAAGAATACTACAGGAAAATGTGGGTAGCTCTCTTTACGCTGTATCAGAGTTCTTCTGAGCAGCGGAAGACGTTTCTCTAAGAGAAGCTGAGAGTCATTAGGATGCAGAAGGGTGAAGCTATATATCCCTTCCTCACTCGGATTCAGGACGTTAGATCAACTAGCAGCCATTGGGGATGCACCCCAACCTATAGAGCTTGTAAGAATGGCACTAAATAGTGTCTTAGATGACTAGCAAGTGTTTTTCCAAAGCATATTGGATAGAGACACTTTGCCCAGTTGGGATAGGTTGTGGGCCAATCTACAACAGGAGGAGTTGAGGCGAGCTCTAGTAAAGAGACCATCAGCGGTAGCAACAACAAGACCGTGAAGAGTGAGAAGGAAGAGGAGAATGTGGTCCTTGGATCGAAGGGTCCCAGTCAGGGGCAAGGGGAGCATAAGAAGAAGAAGAAAGACCTGTCAAAGGTCAAATGCTTCAAGTGTGGTGAGTTTGGCCACTACAGTACTCAGTGTCCTCTCAAGAAGAAAGACAAGCAAGAGAAGCCAGACCAACAAGGAGCATCGGTCGAGATCGACAAGTTGTCGTCCCAGTTGGAGGAAGACTTTGCAATGATGGCAACCACACCTCCAGGAGTGAGGTGGGGTGACTTGGAGTTGTAGCCCCAGAGAGTTACAGAGATTGTGCAGGGTCCTTGAGTAGTCCACCTCATGGATCATTACTTGGCTACGGGGGCCCATAGTATTCAGTAGCAGGATGGATAAGTGGCAGTTGATGTAGTCAGTATCAAAGTGATAGTTGCAGACTAGTAGTAGTCAGATGCCGAGGAGCGCAGTGCAACATTGACAACAGAGAAGGTGGGTCAGTGCAGAGTTGGCAGCAATGCAGATGCTTCAGTGACAGTGCAGATGCTAGTTGCAGTCAGATGCTTAGGAGACAAATGTGTCATACTGAACACAGTTGATTCAGTATTTTGGATACTTCTCAGTTGCAGTGGTTGCAGTTGCAGCAACAACGGATGAGAGGGACTTGCAGTGTAGATACAGAGTTGGCAGCAGTATGGTAGTGTCAGCAGTAACACAAATGCAACATCAGAGTTGTGCATTGTTTGATAGCCAACAACAGCCAAACAACAACAACGTGACAGGAGGTGATACAGAGATAGGCTGTGCAGCGCTAAAGAGAACACAATCCTCGCTTAAGATGGAGTGTTAGTTTCTATGGCATCAGATGTGTTCTAGCCACGAAATTTGGTGGAGAGGCTAGAATACATGAGATCTCCAAAACCCGGAAATCGTTTATCGAAATTCCACCTAGAGATGATTTAATTAGATTATTAACCAATTTTTTTAATGTTTCCTAAGTCTTAACTTAGGAAAACTGGTTAAATTAATCATAATTAATTAAGTTAAGGTGATAGTTCTTTAGAAACTCACACAGATTGATCTAGAAATGATCTAAGCCATCGATTAAGATTTAATCTTAGCTGTTGGAGTACCAACAAGAAGATATAAGGGATCGATGTGGTCATGGAGAATATACTAGAGACACTTGGAGAATTCGATTTTCTAGAGTAGCAACAGTCAGCGGTTGGAGAGTTCAAGCTTCAGTGAGGAAGCAGAGATAGTGGGGTAGGGACAATGATCCAGAGGAAGTTTTCCAGATCTGGAGATGCAATAGCAAGAGGTCGAGTTATTCCCAGTTAGGCAACACAATTGCTTTAGAAGTGTTAGTTTTTGTAGCATCGGATGTGTTCTAGCCACTAAATTTTGTGGAGAGGTTAGAATACATGAGATCTCCAAAACCTAGAAATATTTTTTGGAAATTTCGCCTAAAAGTTTCGCAATTAGATTATTAACCAATTTTAAAATATTTCCCAAGTCTAAACTTAGGGAATATGGTTAATTAATCAATATTAATTGAGATAAGGCTTGAATTATTTAGAAACGCACATGAATCGACCCATAAATAATCCTAGCCATTAATTAAGTTTTAATCTTGATTGTTGGTGCTCCAACAATGGATTATAAAAGAAAGTCGATGTGGTGATCGAGATCATCCAGTGCAGATACTTAGTTGCCCAGGCAATTCGATTTTCTTAGTAGCAGTAGCATAGCAGAGAAGATAGAGCCAGAGGGTGAGTAGCAAGAGAGTAGCAGACATTCTGGGAGAAAGTTTTCAGTACCTGGAAGAGTCGAAGGAAGAAAAGCCGAAATCTTTAGAGGGCCAGCGGAGGGACTGCGCAAAGGTTGACGCTGACATCTCACGTAGAGGTTGGGGAAGCTATTTCGGAGGCATAAAATAACTGTGGCATGAGAGAAAATTCTCACATTATTTTTTCCAGTGTTTTCTTCAGATTAGATTACTCGCTGGGCATCTAAATTATTGTACTCAGATTTGTTGTTGAACATAAATAATAAAACCCTCATCTGCTACACTGGTTTTCCCAAGTTAGGTTTTTTTGGGGACAATTGTCCAAAAATAACTGTGTCAATTTTATTGTGTGCACTAGAATTTCTCAATTTCCAGTGTTTTATTTTCCATAGTATTTGTAAAGTGAAAATTGTAGTTGTGATTTTATTCGTTATTTGTTGTAGTAAATAAACTGTAGAATTAATTTCAAAGTTAGAAGAATAATCTCAAGTAAATGCAATAGATAGAATTTTCACATGGTATCAAAGCTTAATTGATCAGCCAGGAAGCTCAGAAGCAGAAAAAGGAATTTCGTTGTTCAAAGGGAGCAGCAGATTGAAATTCCTAGAGAGACTGCTTAGAGCCCTGAACAGGGAGTTCGAGTTGCTAGGGCTGCAATTCGATTTTCTCAGTTGAGAGGAGGCAGGAAAATCGAATTGCACAGTTAGTGATTCCAACAGTCAGAGGGAGTAGTTGCAGGTCAGATTTTTTTTTCATTGAGTAGAATACTGGTTGGACGCAGAAAATTTTCTCTGTAGGCTGCAAAATTCGCATCAGGAGGAAAAGAGAAATAGCACACTAAATTTGTTCCAGTTTAGCCATGGACAAAAGTAACATCCAGGATACTTCAGATTTGTCTTTTAGATTAGAAGATGAATTTACTTTCTTAGCAGGATCAACTTCACAGGGAGTCTGGTACATAGACAGTGGAGCTTCAGCTGAGATGACAGGGGCTAGAGAATATTTCTCTAGCTACAAAGAGGAGCAGATGGATTTCTAGATTACTATGGGAAACATAACGAAATGTACTCCAACAGGGAGAGGTACCATAGATTTTTAGGGGGAGTCAGGAGCAAGCACTGGTGCTTCAGATGTATTACATGTGCCAGGATTGGGTATGAACTTGATTTTAGTATTCCAGTTACAGGATAAAGGGTACGATGTTCACTTCGTAGGGAGGAAAGTGTATGTCAAGCACCTGCGCTGGAAGAAAGTAAGACAGATTGGAGTTCAAAGTAATAGGTTGTACCGATTACAAATTGATTCTCCAATGGCATTGATAGGCAACAACAGTAGCAGTGGGAAGGAGCTGAATGAATTATGGCACAAAAGAATGGGACATCTACATCATGGATCACTCAAGATGCTCAAGGAAACTGTAAGAGGGGTTCCTGAACTAGGGGTTGACCAAGATGATGTGCAAAGAGTGCGTACTTGGGAAGTATGCTAAGGCAACATTTCGAAGGAGTGACAGTAGAGCTGATGGCATGTTAGGACTTATACACTTCAGATATTTGTGGCCCTATGTCCACTAGATTTGTCAGCGGTGCTGAGTATTTCGTCACCTTTATTGATGATCATTCCAGGAAAACCTGGATCTACTTTAAGACCAAAGATGAGGTCTTCGATCGTTTCAGAGAGTTTAAAGCTCCCGTGGAGAATGCGACAGGGAAGAAGATCAAGTTATTTCGCTTAGATAATGGTGGAGAGTATATTGATAAAGACTTCACAGATTTATGTGTGAAGGAAGGCATAAAGAGAGAATGGAAAACTCCATATAATCCACCGTAGAATGGTGTAGTGGAGCAAAAAACCAAAACCATTGTTGGAGCTACAAAGGCTATGTTATATGGCCAGGATCTACCTAGATTTTTGTGGGTAGAAGCATGTAACACGACAATGTATATTTAGAGCAAGACTCCTCATAAAGCATTGGTGGAGAAAATGGCAGAAGGAGTCTTCACGGGGAAGAAGCTTGAAGTTAGCCACCTCAAAATTTTTGGTAGCGTTGATTATTGTCACGTGCTAGACGATAAAAGGACCAAACTGGATCAGATTGCAGAGAAGGGGTTTTTTGTTAGGTACAGCGAAACCCCAAAGGCATTCAGAATCTACATTACTAGTAGTAGGAAGATAGTAGTAAGATGAGACGTGAAGATCATGGAGGACCGAGCTTTCAGGATGTCTGGAAAGATGCCTGCCAATGATAAGAATCAGTCAGCAGAAGCTCCTTTAGTCCAGCAGCAGGGGCAGCCATAGGAGCAATCAATGGGACAAGCAAGAGGCCAGTCACAAGGGTCAAGTACTATGACCCATATCGGTATTTCCTCAGGGGTAGGAAATCCGGGGAGTTCTCAGCAGATGGAGCAGCAGAGACAGGATGAGGAGGAGCTGATAGAACCTCCCACGACTAGTGGTCGAGCCAGCAGAGAGGCTCGTCAAACATTAAGGGATGCAGAGGAGTTTATTGGGACTCCTAGGACGAGCAAGAGACAATGCAGACAACGTGACAAATACCAAGCATTAGTAGCTCAAGTTATAGAACTTTCCAGCTTTCAGGAGTCCACACAACATTAGGTGTGGATAGATGTCATGGTAGAAGAGTATAGCTCTATCATGACAAATGGTGTTTTGCGAGGTCCTATTTTACACAATATATATATATATATATATATATATATATAGTTGCTGTTACCAGAATATGACGTCTATCCTAACCATTATGCCAGAATCCATAATTTACCTTAAATTTACCATTAACCAGACATTGAATTTGAAAATTAAGTGAAGAGGAATACTTGGAAATTAGCTTGGAGACGTTTCACAGTTTTCTCCCACTCCCGTTACCAAAAGACCAAAACCTCCCAGCCAAGCTGAGCACAACCTTGGTACTCAGCTCCAAAAAACTTCCCAACTGGAGTATTTTGGTCCCCCGTGCCCAAAAGCTTCAAGAATAATCAAATCTCCGGCTCTGATTCAGATTTCCCGTTCTCTTTCTAGTCTTTCTTTTCCCTTAAAAATTCCCCACCAGTGGCTTTGCGTACTTGGGATAAATACCCTTCCAAGGCGGCCACCGCCCTCTTCTACCGCCCCGCAACATGGGTGTGTAATTTACAACAATATGAGACAATGAGTTGTGCGGAAATGTTTGTTTATGTACAAAAAGTCGTGTTTGAAGAGACCCTAAAAAGCAGTTCACAGGCGGCGAACAATAGGTTGTTTTGAAGTGGACATTGCTTGAATGTCAGTGAGTGCTTCCTTGCATGCAAAGGCATATTGAATTTCTTCTGAATTGATCAGTATTGGTTGCAATTGTTGAACATCGTTGAAAAAGTCTGCTTTAATGGAAAGTGTTAGTTGGAAGCGTCGTCCTGAAATTCGGCCACAAATTTCCTGCAGACCAGTTGGTTCGATAGAAAGAAGGAACAAGTCTTTTGCCGTGATGCCCATGAGCTCGTTTCCTGCATCATTGAAAACTGTGACGTTCTGCAGATTCCTGGTGTGGTCATGTAGTTCAATTGTAAGTTTGTACCGGTAGTTACATTCTGGGAAGTCACCGTTACATTTGTACAATGCCATCCCATGGAGGAAACATGGGCCATGCAATTCAGGTACTAATTCAAGTGCTAAACTGCATCTACGTGCTTTCAAGTTTCTGCAGATTTTTGCTTTACGTGTAATCAGGAGGTGAGGGTACGTATGTTTATATAACTATGTTTGTTATGTTTAAACTTAATAACTTTAAATTAATGAAATTTAATTATAATATATACTAAATGAATAATTTTGCATATATATATCAAATGTTTTTTGTATGAATTTAGAAATTTTAACTTATAAATATATATATTAACAATAATTAATTTATAACTTTAATTCTATAGTGATCAATATTTACATTAGAAAGATTGGAATTGTAAATTTTATTTAACAACCTCATAAGTACGAAGTATTTAATATGTACATTTTGAGTGTCAAATTTTTAGGTAATATCTCTCTTTTCAATAATTTAGGTAGCTAGCCCCTTTTTCATTCATTTAAACATTTTTCTTATTTATTTAACAGGTATACTAGTGCAAGGCATGCGATGTGTGCATATGTCGCCATCATATGCATACATCATATGCATGCTAATACTCTTTTGCTTATAGATCAAAATGGGTCATTGACTCATTACATGTTTGGGAGGTAGTGCTCAGGTTAGAAGACAGATCAATTGTAGGTTCGAGATGGATCTACAAGATCAAATATGCGGCAGACGACAATGTGGAAAAGTACAAGGCTAGATTCGTGGCAAAGGGGTATGCACAAAAGGAAGGGATAGATTATGAGGGAACCTTCTCCCTAGTTTCCAGATACACTTCCATCCGATCACTTATATCTCTAGCAGCGCAAATGGGATGGCATATTCACCAGATGGATGTCAAGACAACCTTCTTGAGCTGAGTGATAGAGGAGGAAGTGTACATAGAACAACTAGAGGGCTTTGGGACTCAGGAGAGGTGCACACGCGTGCAAATTGAAGAAGGCTCGATACGGGCTCAAGCAGGCTCCCAGGGGTATGCTAGAATTGACACCTACTTGCAGCAGATGGGGTTCGTCAAAAGTGACGCAGGTCCCAACCTTTACTATTTGATGCTAGAGGATGAGCCCCTCATTCTAGTTTTGTATGTGATGATCTATTCTTGACAGGATCATCAGGGCTCATAGAGGATTGCAAGAGGAACCTGGCAGCAGAATTTGACATCAAGGATTTGGGGTTGATGCACTATTTCCTAGGATTGGAGGTGTGGCAGAAGGATGGGGAGATCTTCCTTGGGCAGGGAAGATATGCTACAAATATTCTGAAGAGGTTTAGAATGCAGGATTGCGGACCCATGTCTACACCCATGATTACCAACTGGAAGAAGGCAGATGCATCAGATGACAAGGATGTCGACCCCACCTTGTATAGACAACTCATTGGGTCTCTCATGTATCTGGTCAACACTAGGCTAGATATTTGCTTCACAGTCGATACCCTTAGTTAGTTCATGATGAAACCGAAAAGGGTACATTCAGCAGCAACGAGGCATATCTGAGATACATTCTAGGCACAGTCGAGTATGGGTTGAAATATACTCGAGAGGATGACATCAGACTTTATGGGTACACATGCAGATTGGGTAGGCAGTTTAGTGGACAGGAAAAGTACCTCCGAGTACTACTTCAGTGTTGGATCAAGGATGGCTTCTTGGTGTAGCAAGAAGTAGAAGTCAGTAGCCCTAAGCTCTGCAGAAGCAGAGTATATGGCAGCGAGCACAACTACGTGCGAAGCTATATGGCTTCGAAAGTTGCTAGTAAGCTTGTTCATGCAAAGGATGGAGGCGACTAGTGTCTGTTGTGATAATTAGAGTTGCAAAAATCTCTTTGAGAATCTAGTGTTTCATGACAAGTCAAAGCGCATCGATATTCGGTGTCACTTCATCAGAGATTGAATACATCGAAGAGCAATCCAGTTACAATATGTTCCCACAGAAGAGCAAGTTGTAGATATACTCATGAAACCTCTAGGGAGAGTTAAGTTCGTCTATTTCAGAGAACAGATGGGTATGATGGAGAACCCGTTTCAGTAGCAGGGACATGCTATTTTGGATGTTGCAGATGTTGTAGTTGCAACAACAACAGATGAAGAGGGAGTTGCAGTGTTGGCAACAGTTTTGCAGAGTCAGCAGCAGCACAGATGCAATGTATATCCGAGTTGCGCAGTGGTTGGTGGGCAACAACAGCCAGACATCAACAATGTGACAGGAGATGATGCAGAGATAGGGTGTTGCTACAGGGGGCAACAACGTTAGAAGTTAGAACACATTCCTCGCTAAGAGGGAGTGTTAGTTTTTGTAGCATCAGATGTATTCTAGCCACAAAATTTTGTGGAAAAGCTAGAATACTTGAGATCTCCAAAACCTAGAAATCGTTTATGGAAATTACGTCTAGAAGTGTCACAATTAGATTATTAACCAATTTTTAAATACTTCCTAAGTCTAAACTTAGCGAATATGGGTAATTAATCAATATTAATTGAGATAAGGCGTGAATCATTTAGAAACTCACACTGAACGACCTAGAAATGATCTTATCCATGATTAAGTTTTAATCTTGTACGTTGGTGCTCCAACAGTGGATTATAAAAGAAAATCGATGTGGCGATGGAGATCATCCAGTGCAGATACTCAGTTGCCTAGGCAATTTGATTTTCTCAGTAGCAACAACTTAGCAGAGAAGATAGAGCTAGAGGGTGAGTAGCAGGAGAGCAACAACATTCCGGGAGAAAGTTTTTAGTACCCAGAAGAGTCGAAGGAAGGAAGGCTGAAATCTTTAGAAGGCCAGCGTAGGGATTGCGCAAAGGCTGACACAGACATCTCACGTAGAGGTTGGGCAAGTTATTTTGGAGGCAAAAAATAGCTGTGGCATGAGAGAAAATTCTCACATTACTTTTACTAGTGTTTTCTTCAGATTAGATTACCAGCTGGGCATCTAAATTATTGTACTCAGATATGCTGTTGAACATAAATAATAAAACCCTCGTTTGTTGCACCGGTTTTCCCAAGGGTTTTTCCGAGGAAAATTGTCCAAAAATAACTGTGTCAATTTTATTGTGTGTGTGCTAGAATTTCTCAGTTTTCGGTATTTTATTTTCCGTAGTATTCGTATGGTGAAAATTGTAGGGGTGATTTTATTTGTTATTTGTTGTAGTAAATAAATTGTAGAATTAATTTCTAAGTTAGAAGAATAATCTCCAGTAGCTGCAATAGATAGAATTTTCACAAGAAGAGCAATTCGATTCAGCTGGAGGAAAAATCGTTTTCAGTTCCAGAGGCCAGGCAGAGGTTCCAGAGTGCCGAAGAAGCGATTTCCTCAACAAAGATAGACAAAACGATTTGATCAGAGGCAATTTCGGGCTAGATGTCATAGGGTCTACGCAAGCATCGCGCAGAAGCCTACGCAGAGGGTCCAGGAGGATGAGTTTTCTGAGGTAGAGTTGTGTTGAGGTTTCCTGTGAAGGAAGGGAAATTCCCTTAACTAATTTTGGCCAGATTTTCTTGCTGTTTGGATTGCTAGTTGGGCATCCATAGATTATACTCAAATTCATTGCTACATAATAATAAAACCCTTAACTGCTACAACGATTTTCCCAAGTTGGATTTTTTCGGGGACATTTGTCCAAAAATAACTGTCGTATTTTTATGTGTGTGCTAGATTTTCTTAGTTTCTAGTGCTATTTTTCTTCCGTAGTTTATTTGTGAAAATCACAGTGTGAATTATTTGGTATTTGTTGTAGCAGACAATAAATAAATTGTTAAATAAATTAACAATTAGGAAAATAATTTCCAGTTGCTGTGACAATATGAAATTTTCACATATATCACTTGCCGCCTGCCACCTGAGGGATGTACCATGGACCTGTCACCCCCTTTAAACGTTGAAACCACCTAATAGGGTCCTTGATTAACCCCCTTTATTGAGCTTGGAGACACTTGTACATGCCAAAGCCCACTATGGAAGGGCATGCCACCATGAAGTGCCCCATTGGTTCCATGACTTGTAAACTCTTTTAATTGATTATTCTGATGATTTGTTGTATTGGAGGGTAAGGGGACACATTGGATCTTATGCAGGATTGCAGGTGGGTCTCAATTTGGGGCTTGGTCTCCCTATATGGGGTCTTGACTCTCCATAGGACCACATTGGCACTTGTAGGGTGAGCGTTGAGATCCATGGGCCTCCACCATAGCAGAGAGTACTTCATGGATCCCCAACACTACTCATTGATTGTTCGTGGTCCACCTTTTGAATGAGGATAATGCACCTAGTTCACCATGCCCAACCGGCTCCACACTTGCACCATACACTTGGCAGATGTTCTAGGGTCCAGATGAGGATGTGTCTCACTGCAGAGGGCTTATGTCATCATCTTAGCCCTCACAAATGGTTTACAGGGATTTTCGATCCACTTGGAAACCCATTAGGATGTCCTAGTGTCCTTCACACCCACTTAGGGGCACCACAGGGATTCGCTTGGAAATCAAGGGGCCAATCCCTTGTCCGCTATGCTTGAGGTCCATTCTCACATCATGGCACACTCAGGACTTCATTAGGCCTCCTCAAAGGCCCAATGACTCATTTTATTGATCATTCGACCCTCTTGAGAGGCTTGTTATTATGTTATTGAGCTATCTTTGTGGGCTTCTCACCAAGGGATGTTATTATTGCACATTATTTTATTATTTGGGGCTCAATTAGGCCAAATTAGGCAAATCGAACTCATTAGTGATTGTATAAATAGAAGTGAGGTGATTCATTTTCATCATCATCACTTGGATTGGGATTTAGTAGCCCTTGAGAATTTAGCATTACCTTTCGAGGATGAGTTTGGATATTATGGATGAATTTTGATGTTTGGATCTATTTCTCGTCTTGGACCTTTAGTATTGGCATAGTATGGTGATTGGATATACTCATTTGTACATGTATGTTAGGCCCCTATACTACTAGTGTCATCCCTTATTGTTATTAGTACAAACCACTTATTATATTGATGTACCCATGTAGTGCCCATATTGTTACTATGGTGCCCCATAGAAGCCCACTATTATTATTATTGTGCCCTTACATTATTATTGTTATGTCGGCTCTAGTTATGTTATGACCCCTTAGACTCCTATATATAGAAAGGAGTCTTTTCATTTGTATCATCCAAGAATTGTTCATTTATGTAATGTAAAGGAGGTTTCCCCCTCGAAGAGGCTGAATTCTAAGTCGTTGATCTATCTTTTCTATCTTTTCTTGAGCTGGTTTCATAACATTTGGTATCAGAGCTTTGGATTCTAGGGTTCGCTGCTCCAAACAAGTCAGTGGCATTTTCGCTATAACTTTTTTTCTAGGACGTTTCAGAAGTCGCAAAAATAAACCATTTGAGAAGAATTGGTGCTAAACTTTGGGTCCACATTTCAGAGCTTTTCGTGAGAAATTTTCGGAGATATGATCTGAGGAAGTTGGCCTTTTTGCAGACTCCTGAATTACACTCAAAACAGGTGACCTGGGGAAAATCGTCATAACTTTCTTTCTGAGCATCAGATTGAAAATTCGTAAGAAGGTAAAGAAAGAGGACGGACTTTAGTTTTCATTTATATATTTTTCAAAGTCAAAGGTTGAAACAGTGACACGTGGTACTTCATACAAGTTCTCTCTACTGAACTAGTCTATAATCAGGTCACCGTGGGAGATTTGGTATAACTCTTCATTGGAGAATCCAATTTGGGTCAGACTTGTGCCATTGGAAAGAGGACGCAGAGGGCTACTACAGATCACAATTTCAGAACTTAAAGATCTGAAAATACATAGTTACAGTCATTTCAAGATCGTGCTCCTAAAATCAAGAAAAAGCAAGATGAGGATGTTTGATGGCAAGGATCCGGTAAATTGGATACGTCAGATGGAGCAATATTTTGATCTACATGGTGTACAAATATTACAAAAGGTATGTATTGCATCTTCATATTTAGAACCGGATCAATTTTTATGGTATAA